>JAUESH010000020.1:17094883-17108846 GCA_032275165.1 Synergus magnus | reverse complement strand
AATCGAGTCAGACAAAAAACTTACGATCCTAACAACTTTCGGAAAAGAGGGTCAACTCTTACGCACTGATTTGTCCTCAGTGGTAAAATTAGCAACTAATCTTGCAGAGGAGAGTATTATGATGAGCTTTGTACAACCTTAAGTTAGAAAATATGTAGTACAAACAAGAGAAGGTCTCTTTTAAATATCTTGTTGTGACTGTGGGAATTAATATCGTTTTTATAATTAAACGCTTCAATAACAAAGAGTCTTTGATCTTGAAAATTTTAATTTCCCGTTTAGAGGATTTTCTTTTTTACTCTTTTTAAATTTGAATTAGTAGAATCTGCCATCTTTGACTCGTTTTTTTTTAAGAATTCCTCTTTTTTTTACTGTTTTCAAGAAACTTCTTCTGTTTTCTCGATTTTCACTGAAGTGAGGACTGAATTAATAAAACCCCACCAGGAAATTTAACTATTTATTTTGTTGAAAATCAATCTTTTTTCGTTGAAAATTAAAATATTTAGTTGATAATCCATTATTTAAATTGAAAAATGAACTATTCCGTTGGAAATGTATCGTTTTTGTTGAAAATTCGTCTTTTTTGGTTGAATTTCGAGAGGAAATCACCCTATTTCCCCTGTTTTGTGACTATTTTGAGAGAAGCCTAAATTAGTTTTTTTTTTAACCAAAATAACTGATTGTATAACTAGAATTGAGCCAATGATGGCGAATTCTACTAATTCCGGTTTAGAGAGCTCGATTAATTATCTTATAAAAAATATTGGGAAGTTTTATTGACCTTCTTCTTAATAAAATTAATATAATAAAGCTATCAGAATTTAAAGGAGGAAATTAAGAGTAGAAATTAGATTTCGAAAAGTCAATAATTATTGATATATCACTGCTGGTGGTGACAAAATGATATTTAAATCACTTTCTGCTGTAGCGAGACTGCACTCATAAAATAATTGATATAGAAGTAGTCATGCGACAGTTTCTCTAGCGAATATTAATTGTTCCTTATGAGTATCTGTTGATTTAAGTCGCAAGTTTCTAATAATAGAATGAGGACTTTATTGACGACGTTTGTTGAATTAGAAACAGTATGTTCTCAATTAAGGGAAATGAAACATGCATCTGTTAAAATATATATCACTTAGCATTTGAATAACACGTAAATTGCTCAGTGAATTAATTTCTAATATAAATAACATAGACGTTGGTTTAAAAGAAGGAATGAGTTTTTGTCTTTTATCGCAAGCTGATCGATCGCTTTTCAGATTCTATTTCTAATTTCACATTTCTGTATTGATAAATTTGCAATGAAGAGAGGAAGAAGTTTGCCATTCAAGATACTTAAATTGTTCGTTTTATGGTAAACGTAAATAACTGTAGTTTAATAGTTTAACATGCAATTAAGTGACATTTCTTAATGTATCAGGAAACCGTTGCAAATTATTGAATTATTCATGATTCTGTAGGGAGTTTAGTCAAATTTGACATTCACGTGTAGACGCCTCACTTTCTTAATTGTTTTTCATCTCGTGAATACTTTGTCGTTCTATCTTTCCAGAGAATTTACATATTATACGAATCTATGTATCGAACAACACCGAACGAAACCTTGAAATTCTGTTCCTTTAATACCATCACCATTTTTGATAGTCTTGAAATATATATCCGGTTTTGAATAAGGAATGTTCTGGTATTATTAATGCTAGTCACAAACGTGATATAAAAGTGTGAATAATGGAATTTATTTTTAATCGTAATATTAGGGTGCCTTTTAAAAATCAGTTTAACTCAAATTTTATATTAAATACTGAAAATATTTATATAAAATATTGAATACTAGAAAATAATTTTCACAGGGTGGCCGCTGGACTGGGAAATAACCGAAAATTTTTTAAGTTTTTAATTTTAAAAACACGTTTCCATATTTTTTTTTAGTTTCAAATTATTATCGAATCGTTTTAAAAATTCTTTTGAAATTATAAAAAAAGTTTAAACTCCCTTATAAAATTCCCAGTAATTTAGAATCGCTTCAAATCGTTTAAATCTTCACAATGACTTGAAATCTCTTAAAATTCTTTAAAATCATGTAAAATGTCTTATAAATCCTTAAACTCTTTGGAATTATTTTAAAATCCTTTGAAATTCTATAAAATCACTTGAAACTTCTCACAATCTTTAATTTTAATGAAAAATTGTAAAAACATATATCATTATTTAAAAAAATGGTTGATAAAAGAATTAAAGAACGAAGAAAAGCCATTTTATTAACTATTGTCCATCAGAAACTATTTTTTTAAAGACTAGGAGAAATATTTATTGATCGGGAATTTTTTTCTTCAATTAAAATAGATGTTTTAGGGAAAATTTCAATTCTACCGTTATGGAATAACAGTTAGTCTGAATTGTAATAAAATAATGAATTGTTTATTGTCATTTTCTGACATTTTGCCTCACATTTTGCATCAGTAAAAATTATATTTTAATATTGTATTACATATTTATAAACGTGTACAAATGTTATTTCATCTAAATTCATTCACAGTGAAAAATATTACATTTTTATCTTGGCTCCATGCCTTCTTGATTTCCAAATTGTAAATAAAACTTGGAGTTAATGTTTGTAAAAATATACGGTTTTGATTCACTTGGACATAATACTGTTTCGAGAATTTTGGGTAGTCCTGCCTCAGTTTTATTTCCGACTGGTTCTAACATATTGTTCCAGAGAAGATTTGCACCTGTGGAAAATTTTTTATTTCAAGTATTTTTTCAAGTAAATTAGTAAATTATGGTTAATTATTAAATATATTTATTCATATGTTTCAATAAGTAATAATTGTTTCTTTCCAAAAAAGTTTTTATCTTCAAAAAAATTATCAATACTAATAGGATTCTTTAATTCGTTGAGGAAAAGTTTTAATTATTTGATACGCCTGAAGATACGCAGCCAGTTATGCAGAGATGTAAATAAGTCTTCTTTTAAAAAAGACTTTTTAAATAAATAACTTTTATCTTTGTCCTTAAAATTTCCTCAATACTTATTTAGTAATTATAATAATTCAAATTATATACTGTATACACCACTATTTTAAATCTCAGTTCATATGAGTTTTGTTCTTATATAATTATAAAGACAATAATAAAAAATTTAAGTTTTTTTTAATAAATTTAAAAATAATTTGAAGTTATCCTTATAACGAATGAATCCTAGTATTGCATTATTTTATTGATGTATCTTTCCTTTGATTTGTTATAAAATAGAAATTAATTTACACAATTTAGAAAAGTGCTTAATACGAAAAATGAAAAACAAATTGAATTACCTTTTTAGATTTCAGATTATGCTAAATAAGAATACTCTGCGGAGACATTTTTAATTTTTAAGTAATTTTACTTAATTATAATTCTTTTTTTCTTTTTAATTTGAAATCGTACCAAGTGCATGTCCTTTCTGGCTGAAGTGGAAACAGTCGTGAGTGACGAGAGTCGAATCTAATCGGGGCGCAACCCTGGGATCTGAGTTTGGTGCATTAAATAATTTCGAAAAGGGTTGTAAGACTACAGTGAAGTCCGAAGTGGTGTCATATCTGCAAAATATAATTAACATACAAAAACATATCTTTGGTTTCTGTTAAAGTTAAAATTAAATATGGAAATAACTTTAATTTATAAAATTTTGACATAACTGAATAATGCAATTTAGAATTAATTTCTTTTACCTTCCTGAAGCAACTAAAGCTTCAGCAGCTTGTTGATACAAACGAGACATTTTTGAAGCTTCAATGTCTGGTCGTTTGCCTTGATGCATACACGCACAATAAAGAGGGTGCAAAATGTTGCACATAGCACTTTTGGTTGTTCTTAGAGATACAGTCACATCTAAATCAATAAAGTCTATTACAATTTGACAGTAATTAAAATACAATTAATTAGTTCTGAGTAAGATAGCAAATTCTTTTGAGTTATTGCAGAAAAATGAATTTAAAAAATTCTTACCAATCGCTGGTACTAAATTTACCAAGGTACGAGGTAGGGCGGCTCTAAGAAAATCTAAAGTTCTTCGTAAATGTATGGCATGTCGAAGTGGCGAAAAATCCTTAGGATTATAGCACTGGGCTGAACAAATGTCGTTGGCACCAAAAAATATTGTCACCATCTGTTTAAAGGCAAAATTAGTTATTATTTCTTAACAAGGGCACAATTTTTTATTTAAATTATATATCTATAATAAAAATATCAGAAATTTGTCTTTAAATTAAATTTCTTACCTTCCAGTGTTTTTTAACGTTTATCGTAGGGTCGCTTTTAATTCTATTAACTAATATCCGGGCTTGATGCAAAGCGTCTTCAGTGGCAGCGACGGGAAATGCGATATTAAATCTCGCTTTTTTCGAAATAAACTCACCAGTACCCGTAGAGTAACCAGTTAAATTCGGGTTAAAGACCTGTTAATAAACCGTATTAAGCTTTCAAGTACTTAAAAATGATTTTATTGATTTTACAGTTAAATGATAGCTGAATGAATCAGTAACTGATCTACCTTCATTAAATTGGGTACTGTTAAGTAACTTCTCCAATCTCCCTCTCCACCAACACACCAACTAACACCCCGAGCTTCGATAAAAGCCCCAATTGCATATTCCTCCATAGCACCACTTCCTGCCATTAAAGAATCTCCCAAACCAGCCACAACATCAATGTCACCAGGTCTCAGTTTGTGGACACTTGATGGTGGTATTGAGGACCTAAAATAATTAATTTCAAATTAAATTAACTGAAAAGTGGATAATTAATTAAGTGATAATAATAAAGTATTAATTCTGTCTTTCTGCCTTTCCACATTGAAGCTCCTACACGGGAAAAATTAGTTATCGAAATTTTCCTTGACTGTCATCGACTTTTAGATAGGACAAAGTTTTAAAAGTATTTCCTTAACATTTTTTTTTAAATCTGAAATACTTTTTATAGAGAAGATTTCTAAAACAGTTTTCAAAGTTTTCCTTGACTCTCAGAGTGGTTGAGTAGTCAAGGAAAATTTCAAAAACTGTTTTAGAATTCATTTCTGAAAAGTACTTGAGATATTAAAAAACGTTAATGAAATATATGAAAACTTTTGACCTATCCAAAAGTCGATGACAGTCAAGGAAAGTTCCGATAAATAATTTTTTCCGTGTAAATTCAGCTTGCTTATCACGTGCCTTTTTATTGCAATTTTTTTTTGTCAATGTGACTGTTTATTAATAATTATGTCAGTTTGACATTTATGCTAACTATGTTATAAAGAATTTGTAGGTATTCTGAGATTTTAAGGGTTTCTAAAGATTTCAAGAGATTTTCAGCGATTTTGAAGATTTTCGTGTCATTTTGAGGGATTTCGAGAAGTTTCTAGGAACTTTAAGAGATTTTGACGAATTTGAAGTGATTTTGAAGATTGCCGTGAAATTTTGAGGAATTTTAGGAAATTTCGAACGTTTTCGTAGAATGTTAAGGGAATTCAAGTTCGTTTTTCACGTGTTTTTGTCTCACGACTTTTTATACCATGTTTTGCATTAAATTGAAGTTATGCAGAAAAATAATTGCAAAGTTTTTATATTATGAAACTCCTTAAAATTCTAGAAAATATCTGAAATTTCTTTAAAATCCCTCGAAATTATTAGAAATCTCTTAGAGTATGGATTATTATTATTTTTTAATTAATAATTCATATTAGATTTAATTACCTGCCTGCTCGGACATTACAAGGAAAGGGAATATCTTTGGGAATCCTTGGTTGTCTTCGTACAGCGTCGCTAGTCTTGGGATAGAATAAACCGTTTTCGCTAAAATCCGCCTATGAAAAAGATATGTTAAAAAAACATATTTAATTAAAATTCGCTTGACATAGTGAAGTATTTTTCATTGGCAGAAAATTTATTATTTAAATAAATGAATTGGATTCTCTCTTATTCTTTAACACTTGTTTATATTAGTTGCAATCCTAATTTGATGGAAAATTAATATACTTGCCCTTCCAGATTGAAATAACTCCCGCACTACGTCCGAAAAAGTGGCTGCATGGTTTTCCCGAAACATGAAAATTATCGCCAAATAAAATCCAAGGATATAGGACTTCATATCCTATTGTTATAAAGCTTCTTTCTCCGTCTTTTTTTCTTGCAGCAAGACTCCATTTATCGTCTCAGTATTTTCATAAAATTCCCTCACTTCTTGACTTACATTATTTTAAATCTGAAAACCATTAATTCATCATTTCTAGTATCAGTTTCGTTGAATTAAATTTTTTTTACAGTTGGAAACTGCTCTTTTGAATAGTTCTTAATCATCCACAAATAAAACAAAAAATCGACGCGGATTATTTTTAATAACCGGATGTTCATCATAAATAATGAAAAGAATAGTTATTATGATAGTTACGTTGTATCAGTAGAAAGGGAAAGGTTTCTTTGATTACGATAATTTACGTGAGGAGCACTAATGATACGAATGGCTATCATACACCCAACAAAAGCTTTCTTCATCACTCATTGGAAATTCCTTACACACTCTAGTGTCTTTCACTTCTTCAATCACGAATGAAGCCCTTTAAGGACGCACCTTAATAGACCATTTACTTTCTTTTAAAACGGAAGCTGTGCTATCTCACAAATATTTGACAACTTAACCCGGATTTCCTTTCGGAGCGGAGGAACTTTCAGTTAATCAAATAAAACTGTCTAAAAGTTTGACTTTGCCAAAGATTATTGATGTGTCAAGTGGGCTTGGTTTTCATGAAAAGACTGATTTTATGACATGTTTATGACTCTGAGTGACTTTTCGGATTAGCAACTTTTTATTTTACGATATGAAATAAAACCCACATTTCTTAATTACATTCTTTTCTCATCGCCTTGTATATCTAAAGTCTAATCTCTAAAAGTTCTTGCCTTCATTAGTTTAATTGTTCCTAAAAGTTCATTTTTCAAGGTTTTCAAGGCAATCGATTGGCACTTAGGTCACGGCAAGTAGAAAGTGAAGGATTAAAGTCAGCAATTAAAGCGGCATGTTAAAGGTCTTGTAGAATCTTCGGTAATATCATATTGCGTAATCTTCATACGATTTCACCCTATAAGGTTACATTATTATAGATGCGGGGTCACGGTGAAGCATTTCCTTTTCCGCGTAATCTCACAAGTACTTCTACCTACTTATTCTTCGGTCACTTAACTCATCTTAGTCACTTGAAAAAGTAAACAAGGCGAAGATTTAGTAATTTGTAAATAAGTCGAGAAAATTTAGATGATTTTGAGGGACTTTAGAAGTTTAGAAAAACAATAAAGAAATTTCTGATGATTCCAAAAGAAATAAGAAAATATTTAGGAATTTAAAAAGCATTCAAGAAATTTAAAAGAATTAAAAAAAATGTTAATGTTCAAGGTTTTAGAAATTTTCAAGTGTCTATAATAATTTCGCAAGAGTCTTGAGGGAATTCAGAAAGATTTATAAAGCATAAGTTTCTAAAACGGCTTTAAAACGTTATAAATTTTCTTTCGAGATCTTTTAAAATCTGTAAAATTTTTGGGATTAAAAAAATAGAAGGCATTACAAATTATTTTGTCCCTGTAATCGGGAAACTATTTCCTGAAAGAGATCGTGGGATTCCAACGCAAATAGACAAATTTCTACAACTCCCCAAGACTTGATTTCTTTTAAATACTTTTGATTTGGCAATCCGTCGATTGACTCGATTTTTGCGGTTATCAATCTTAGCCAAATGCGAATAAATTATAGCTTTGATGGACACTGAGTTTAACCTTTTCTCTTTTGAGCGATTGAGTCTTCTTTTAAATTCCCACCTGCCAGCATTCTTGGCATTGCTTCTTAAATTTGCTTTCTAAATCGCAATTTGGCGATCTGAAACTTACGCCGGTAACGATAATCATTAACATGCGCAACATGCGTACGATATGGCATTGCGGTTCCTGCTTTTACTGATGACTATTCCAAAGTATCGACACCGTTAAATTCACGTAACACCTGGTGTTTTGTTTTCAGTGAATGTCAGTGTTCGATATTTGAGCCACAAAGCATATTAACCATCCAATTTCACAACTCTTTTATGACTTATAAGGATGACATCTCTTAAGAAAAAGGAGATGATGAATTCATATTTCATTTCCAAAAGTTAATAGGTTTTCATTGAGAGAAAGTTCATTGATTCTTTATCTTTCTCTGAGTACTTATTTCGACAATTCAATCAATTTTGAATGACTGAAAAGTTCTGAACGTTCAAACGAACGAATTTTTGTATTGATTGCATTTTAAACTAGAAAAAGTTTTAAAATATTGATTCATTTGCATTGAAAATAATTCTGTATGAAAGACACTTGTAATGTCTATTGTTATTTTTAGTTGGAACAATATTTCTGGATAATAGAATTAATAAAAATAGAATTGGGAAAAAATATTTCATTCATTTGAACGTTCAAAACTTCTGGTACTTAATTTTGAGGGGTTTTGAGTTAATAAATTCAAGCAGTGAATAATGTCTGTAATTCTTTAGATCGAGATTGTTTATTCACGTAACCCCGTAACTGTCCAGATTTGCAAGGAAAGCCATAAAGTGACTCATTGTCGCCGTAGTGTCTTTTCTGCTTTCCGTGCATGGAAGCGGACATGCGGTATTGGGAATACGTATACGGCTCTGCACTTTCCCTTAGGTCTAAGTTCGGATGTCAGACTCCAATCGCAGATATATTTGCAAAGTGCAAACGTAATTCATAAACACGGCGACAACTAGGAACCGCAGCCGTTCATTCGTAATTTGCATCTTCAACTTGAACATTGCACGAGCGTCGTATACAATGGACCTCTGCTTTCGATTTCCCATCGTGTCAATGAATATAGAAATTTACGATAGTCATTAGAATCATAGGTGAAAACCGAAATTAGTCAACCAGTCACCAGTTGTAATCCATCATTAATACCGAAACCTTTTAAAATTGCAGAGCAAATACTGAAGTTTTTTGACATTGGTCACAGTTTTTTTTTTTTTTTTTTTTTTTTTTTTTGTAATGAAGGCCCAAAAATTGATTACACATTGTTAGACATTTCTGAGGTAATTTTACGAAACGTGTTTGCAAGTTTAATGTAGTTACATGCTTTGTAAAATAAAGATACATTTTGGGAAATTCAATTACACATTTTGTAATATACAGTTTGTATTCTGATGCATTATAAGAATTTTACATTTCGGATAACGAAAGTTTTATGCAGTTACATTTAACTGAAAATTAGGTAACTTTTATTTTAATTTAAGATAAATTTAAGAATACTTTGTAATCCCAAAAAATACTTGATATCCTCCAAAATGATTGACAATCTTTTTAAAATTATTGTAATTCAACATTTAATCAATTGTGATTTTTTAAAATCCCTTGAAGTTCTTAAAAACCTCTTTCAATCTTTTGAAATTCCTTACAGTCACAAAAAGTACCTAAAATTTCTTTTTAATCCCTCGAAATCGCCGGCAACCTCTTAGGATCCGTTAATTTACCCCAACATTTTTTGAAACTCTTTAAACTGGAAACTCTTGGAAAATCCATAAAATCTTTTGAAATATGTTGAAATTTACTTGATTTCCTTTAAAAAACTGCTTGAAATTCCATGAAATCTATTGATTTTTTTTGCAATCCCATAAAATTTCAAACAGCAGAGTGTGTACCATAAAAATGAATGTAAGATCAACCAAAAGTTCCCTTTTTGAGTTGGAATTCCTGTGCTTAGGTGTTTTTCGAAATTTAGAATATTTAAATTCATACTCTTTTGAACAAAATGGTTTAAAAAATGTTTGTATTGAAATCCAAAGTTTAGAGTAGAAGAATGTTTATATTGATTTTTTACAGTTTTTATGTGAATACAGAAATAATGTTTCTCATAAAAGAAAGTACTTTTTGTCCCAAAAATACTTACAATTTTCTCCCGCTTTTTCGAAAACTTTGTCTACACTTCAAGAGATAAATAATAAGATCATTTTTTTATAGAATCACTGTTTCATTTTTAAATAACTACACGCACTTTATTAATTGAATATAATATCATAATTTGAAAAGTACTCTCATATTGACTGAGGATTTCACTAGGAATGAGGAAAATCGCTTCTGAGATTGCCGGGTGCTTTCAAAAGAGGATTCAGAACTTGAATGAAAGACTGGCGACAAGAAGAGACACCGATTCTCTTAGCTGTTCCCCACTTTATAACATTCGAAGTTGCGTAATCAAATAACAAATGTGTACTATTCAAAATAGTTCGCTGAATGGGTCCGGTTTTACATTTTCATTTTGACACACTTTTTTAGGTCATAAATGTTTGCGAAATTATTTTTTCGGTTTAAAGAAATATGTTATTTAGGTTTCACGATTACAACATATTCATTGCAGTTGTGTCATATTAAGATGCTTTGCGATAGTTAATTTTTAAAAAATTGCCATTTACTTTGTGGGTCAATGTCGAAGAGTGAAACTACTTTGTATTCTTTGTGATCATTTTTGTAAATTATTGTGGATATTAATTTTTGTAATATTATGATGGTGGTATTTTTTCTATTTTAGATACGCATCTGTAATATTGAATGTGTTATAATACTTCAAAAATTTGATTTTTCCAATCTGAATGCATTCCTAGACAAATCTTGATGGACTGAAATTACTTTTCTGATTGAAGGATCAATAAAGAACACCTGCAGTGACATTTCTCTATTAAGAAACCGGACTTCGTTCAAATCATTTTTGGTAACTTCTTTTCTTTCGTATTCCAATCTTCTTGCTTTTTATGATGCACATAATTTGGATTTAAATAGCATTGCTAGCCAAAACGAATTTATTTGCATTCAGGAGCGTGAACGTGATTTGTGTTAGAATTTTTTTCAAGACTCCTGAGCAGTGGTTCTCTTTTTTACATTTCACGTTTAAAATCGAAAGTGTGCAAATTTAAACGATTATAATTTGAAAGCATTCATTCAGTGCTTACAAAGTATACAACTTTATACATTATGCAACCAGAATTTCCAATTTTAAATGCCTGAAACTTGCGATCTAAGGATTCAAAAATACGATCAGGGTAACATTTATAATTATGTAATAAGCGATACATAATGCAGAAACTTCCTAGTTTACAAGAGGGGCGATGTGGAAAAAGTGGATCTTGTATCTTACGCACCATCTTGGAGAAGCTGTTACATTTATTTAGAGAGTAATGTCATAACTTACACATTCTCTCGCAATTTTGAAGTGGTAAAGATAATTCGGCAAATATTGCGAATATTTCAATTACCAGGGTGTCTAGCGGACCGGGAAACTGGGAGAAACCCGGGAATTTTATTGCACCGGGGAAAAACCGGGAAACCCCCAGGATTTTCATTTATGACCGGGAAATTTTCGTATTTTATCGAAAAATCGTCTTTTTTCTACTTTTTCTACTACTACTTTTTTTCTACTATTTCTACTTTTTTCTCTACTTTTTATATTATGTTAAAATTTCTATTTCTATGTATACGTTGACTTTCAAAAATCACAAAAAGATATCTATAAATTGGGCGGAGAAAAAAAAATTTGACCGAGAAAAAAGCGGGAGAAACCGGGAAAAAACTGGGAATTTCAAATTGCCTGATCACTAGACACCCTGATTACTCTAAAAAATCTGGAAGTTTAGGGTCCAAAAGGAGGAAGAAAGAGGAATTTTATTGCTGTTTTATTTACTTTTTTTTTGGTATCAGCATGTTGTTTGAAAATTCACTGGCGCCAAACATAATGCTTTCAATCATTCACATCATTATAATTATGTAAGGTTAACTTTACTAAGTGACACGGAAACATTACTTGACGGAAAAAAAGTGGATCTCGTATTTTACGCACCATTTTTTTTAAGTAGTTTCTTTTTCTTTGAAAGTTATTTCGCACAGTCAATTCCAAGACGTCAAACTTCTGAAGATCATTCTGACTATCAACTTCAAATTAAAATATGGGCCATGTTTGAAGTAGGTTTTCCTTTATTTTTCGCTTTCATTTTCATTTCCTTGTGTCAAATTTCTCCACTTCAAAGTTGATAGGTAATTGATGAATTAATCTCGATCAATTTTATTCGTAATTGGCAGACAGAAAAAAAGGAATGAAACACGCATCAAAGTGTTTCATCTCAATTTTTATCCACTTTCGGGATCAAATTGATGACCAGGCGTTTAATTTGAGTTGCTTACGTGTCCTCTTACAATTTTTAATTAATATTCTTACTATAGATTATTTATTTTAATCAGTTCCACGTTGTTCCTCTGCTATTTAAAAATGTCGCTATATATGGTCGTTTTGAATTAGGGCATGCGAAATCTTCAAAGAGTTCTCCCCAGTCTCGTATTTTTTGATGTGGTGGTAGCAACATGTTATTCCAGATTGCATTGGCACCTAAAAAATGTCAAATTATGGAGATGGAATTTTTTTATTTTTCGAGTTTAAAAACAATTCTTTTTTGAATTACTCACTTCTGGCATTGGCCTTTTGACTAATGTGAAAACAATCAGCTGACAGATAACTGAGATCAAAATTGCCGTCCTTTGCAATTGGAAATGTCAAATGTGTGGTGAATGGCTGAACTACAACTGCAAAATCCTTTCTTTGAAATTCTGGATATTGTGCAATTTCCTCCTCCAAATACTGATAGCTGCAAAGGGATAAAATAAAAATAAATAGATTACTCTTTTAAAATTGTTAATAATTGAAATGATTTGTGTAACAAACCTGGTCATTATTTCATAAAATTCACTTAGTTGGTGACGCCATCTTAAGCCAAAAATACAAGAACATTCAAAATCTACAGCTAACTCACAAATCGGTGGTTTATTTTTAATATCAAAAAGTGTTCTTAAATGAGGCGGTGGGATAATATTGACTAGAGTTCTGGGCAAATTATCTCGAATTGTCCTTAAAGTTTCTAAAAGATCCTCTCTGTGATTTTTCAAAATTATCCAAGGTGATGGAAAATAACACATGTCAGTGCAAAAATCGTTATTACCGATCATCAGCGATATCATCTAGAAAATATAAATATTTAATATTTATATATTCTGATCTAGTAATCTATTTCCTTATGACAATTAAATTATTTTAAATATCGTAAGCTTTGTTGTATTGGCCTTCTGTGGTGAAATAAGTAGAACGTTTAACTTACTATTAAAATAATGAAGCAAAAAACTTTTAACCTACTTCTGCATTACAATCAGGAAGTTTTCATGGAAAAAAATTTATTTAAAAATCCTTTAAATATAGCATAGGTCATAAAATGATTATTACATATTTCTATAATTGTGTTACAATTTTTTAAAGTAGTTATCCTGATTTATAATGCTAAGTTGAGTTTTTTCCATATAGATATAAATATCTTTAAAGACAAATTAAAATCTTACTTTCCAGTGTTTCTCGACATCGACTCTTGAATCGTTTCTTATTTTCTCTATCAATCGTTCAGACATAAAGGGCATATCTCCAGACTGTGCTCCTGAAACTGCTATGTTAAACTGAGCGTTCGGCTGGAATGATAACGAATCCGAGACAGCGTACCCTATTAAGTTTGGATTGAATTCCTGAAAAATTGTAATTTTTTATGAATTCTAATATTTCGTACAATTTTAGAAATAGCTGCAAACAAAGATACACAAATTCAGTATAAAATTAAAATTAATTAACAATAACAAATATTTTATTATAGTGTGAACAACATTTCTAAATGTCAAAAGAATTTTTAAATAGATTTTAAGAAATTTTAAGGCATACCGAAAGGTTTTTAGGAATTTTAAGGGATTACGTGGAATTTGAAGATTCAGGAATTTTAAAGGTTTTCGTAAATTTTAAATAACTTAAAGAGATTTACACTCATGCACCGATTATTTGCACCGCGGTTATATGCATAGTTTACGGTTTTTCCCCTCCCGTAGCGTCCCTC
>JAUESH010000020.1:17082770-17094783 GCA_032275165.1 Synergus magnus | reverse complement strand
AATGGATTTTAAGAGATTCTATGGAATTTTAAGAAGTCAACAGATTTTTTAATGGATCTAAAGGGTTTTATGGAATTTTAAGAAATTTTAAATGTTTTTCAAGAATTTTAGAGATTGCTGCGGAATTTTTGGAATTTTAAAAGATTTAAAAAGATTTCATCAGTGATCAAACCTCGGAAGCATCCATTAATTATCATACAATTATTTTTGTAATTAAAGGATTAATCTTGAACCTTGAGTATATTGGGAATTGTTAGATATTGACGCCAGTTTCCTTGACCACCTCCAGTGGCAGACACACCCCTACTTTCGACAAATAATCCCATAAATTTTGTCGCGAAAACTCCAAATCCTGCAGTCAAAGAATCACCCAAAGCTGCGACCACGTCAATGTCCCCAGGTCGTAATTTGTGGACACTGTTTGGCACAATTCTAGACCTTCCACCTTAAAAAAAGTGTTTTTAAAATTATTTTTTGCATATTAATATATTACGATTAATATTATTTCAAAATCTTAGGATCTGTAAACATAAACAAACATAATTTTTATGTTTGGAGAAATTGTTAAGTTCTTAAAATGAAAGTACAACGGTGATTAGGAGATAAGAAAAAAGTATTAAACGCAGTATTAATTCTGCTCTAATAAGTCAAATTAGCATAAATTAATTGAGTACGCATCGCGTTTATTACCCCTTATATCACAAGGAAATGGCACATAATCCGGAATCCGATCTTGAACATGTTGAGCATTTCGTGCATCTCGAAGAATTTGTTCCTTCCTTCTTGGCTGCGCTATAAAATATAATTTTTATAGATGAAATAGAAAGTATCATAAATCGATATTTTCTGAATTATATTGTCTGTATAATAATCTCATTTAAATTTGAAGACAAATTATTAAAAATTAATGTTTTTAAATAAATATTAAACTTATTTGAATGGTCTTTCAATTATGTGTCAACAATCTATTTTCACCAATTGTATCAGATCAAGTTCAGTAGAAAGTAAGCAAAAGTAGATAGAAATTATTACTATCTCCTTTCTTATTTAAATGGAGTGCACTGAAAAATCGAAACCTGTTATTTGCAGAGCAAACCGGATTAATTTTAAAAACAGGAATCAAATATTTCACTATAAACCATTGAACAGGATATAATTGTATATAAAACAAATAAAATAGATATATGTATTTCAAAACAACAAATCTATTGGCTAGTAAATACTTGAATAGCTAAAATTTATTATAATCTGTATAGGTAATTTTTTTTAATCACATTAAACATAAATTATAAAACTATATATTTGTTTTCAATTAAAGAAATTTTTTTATTTCACAGGCACTTATGCTTACCATTAAATTGGGAAAGAATAACTCTAAAATTCTGCCACAGACTAATATTTTCTGAAGTATCCAAAGCAGTTTTTTGATTTCGGGTTGACACACACAAAATTGGTACCCAGATGTAATAAAGAAGGAACTTCATACTAGTATCGATTATAATAAATTCGAATGGGACCAAGAATTAAAATATGATGCACGAAATGCTCTCGGACCCTCGGAAAGCACCTGTTCGATGGAAGGTGAAACTCACTCTGGTGCTCTGGATGCGCTCGGACATTGGATGAATTCACGCACTAACGCGGAAAATAAAATGTAGATGCAATACAGGATCCTGAACCTTGATTCCATTTCCATTGCCACCACAATGCCTTCCAAGGTCAAGAAATCCTAAGGAGTAAGAGTGGATAGTTATAGTTATACCTTTTTATTTATTTTTTTTTTTTTAATCACTACCTAAAAGGAAAACGGGATCTATAATTAATTAAATATAACCAGTATCATAATTTTCCAGAAATTTATTATTGCAAGATCTTGTCCTATTCTTAGAATTTTTAGAAAGGGGGAAAAAAAATTTACATTGGTCTGAATTTGAACGAGGAATCTTCACTTTTCATGAGCGTGCGCGCTATCTATTTATATTAGAGCATTGGAGTCCGCTCATTAAAAATGGATTAAGAAAAAGACTAGCTGTGAGTTCAATCTCGGGTTTTTTCCTTTGCTTGTATTTATAATTTTATGGTGCTCATTGATGAGCACTTTGCTTCTTCGAAGAGGAATCTTTAATAATGAAAAGAAAGAAATTTAAAAAATAAAAATATTAAGTAAATTTCAATTGAAAAACGAATAGAGCTACGAACAGAAGGACGAATGGACGAACTGAAAGACCGACAGACAGATTGATATATTCAATTTATAATAGTATAATCATTTTATAACCAAATTTTTTTTTAAATTTTGATGTGGATGACTAAATATGCTCACCGATTTTTTAAATACAGTTATGTTATAAATCAATTTGTTCACATTGATTTCAGAAATAACTCTCGTAATTTTTCATTTTTATTCAATATTATATGTGTCCACAATATGTAAGTTTATAAGGAACCTCGGATAAATAAAACCACGGCTCTTTTAAATACGGAGATATTTATTATTTTACATATAGAAGGCGGAATTCGTAGACATTAATATGCTGTAAGTGAGTACATATGTACTTGAAGAAGCAAACACGTCCTTTGCATTTGCATTAATTCCTTTATTTCCTTTCAAGGAGACGAGACAACAACAGAAATAAACTAAAAAGTAAAATGGAATTTACTGGCGAGTCATATTCGCCTAAGGAGAATAATTATTATCTATTTTGTAAAACTTCTTTAGAATTCGAGTAATTTTATTGTAGAATATTTTTAGAACAAAAGTTGAGACACAATTTTTCTTCTGAAGATAGGCTACAAATAATGCAAGAGTGTAAAGATGTTTATCATTCACTAGGAAGCAGTTGCGCGAAAAACCATTGCGTGACTCTTCTCTAATTAATAATTATATCTTTTCTTACTTTTTATAGGTGTTTTCTTTAAAATGATATGAATTACAAATTTTAATTGATATAATTTGCTGAATTGTCAAATCATGAGCACTAGAAAGATTGCGAATATTTATTTTTACTTTTACATTTCCAGTATTTAGTTATTACTTTTTTCACATAAATGCGGATTGAATCAATAAAAGCCCATAAGAAGATTTAACTATTTTTGCTTGGAAGTTCAACTAGTTTTTTTTACAAATTAATCTTTTTTGTTCATCATTTAAAAATTCACTTTTTTGGTTGAAAATTCATTTTTTGGTTAATAATACAGTTAAATTGTTTTAAAAAAGCGTTTCAAATTGAATTCAATATAATAACTGTATTAATTTTGTTAAAAAAAAATATTTTCTATTATTCCCCTACTTTCGTGAAAAAATCGCCTTATTTCTCCTGTTTTGAGAGCATTTAGCCCTTTGAAACCTGATAATATTCGAGGAAGAATGAAGAATAATCATTTGACCCAATTTAATTTGAAATCAACTGAAAAAGTTATTATTTAATGAGTAGGATAAATTAATAATTCCCTTACTTAATAAATTTGGAAATTATTAATTGACCTTCAAAAGAATCAGGCGAACTTTGGATTGATTTTCTAGAATCCAAAAATTTTCTTCTAAATATCTTTTGATGAAACTTATTATTTTTAAATTGAATTTATGGTCGTTCGTGATGATAAAAGAATTTCCATTTTTTCCTTGAACCTTGAGAATATTATTGGGAAATTTAAGGTATTCACGAGACGATCCTTGACCTCCTCCACTGGCACTTGCACCCTGTTCTCCACCAAAGTGGAAAGATGCAGAAAATCAGCCAGACAATTCACGATATTATGATTAAAAATTGTGAAAAAAAGCTTAGAAAAACTTCATAAAACAAATAAATAAAAATCTATAAAATTCATAAATTTCAAAATCTTTTTATTTTCGAATGTATTTTCGAATTCATTAAAAAAGTTTCCTACTGAATGAAGACTAAGAGGATGTCTATAAAATTACTCGATGGTAAAGAAGTGCTCTCTGTTTTTGTATTGTTTCTTATCGAATGATCGAAACCAATCGAAACGTAAAACATTAATTTTACAGTTTTCTATCTTTGCTGCAGATGCCAGTAGTCGAGATTAGTTTGCATCAGCCAATGTCTGATTATTACGGCTTTGACTACTTGTTTTGATTTTTTATAAATGTGCAAGAGAAATAAAAATACTACTTATTATGGAAACAATTAATTAATTCTAAACGTTTCACCTTAAGGTTACATATTATAAATACATTATAGATTTTAGTTTCATTCTCTTTTGTTTGTGTAGAATTAAGATTTGAATTTCCAAATTTTTAGAATTCGACACAGAAGTTTTTTTTTTCCTGTGTCCTGCGTGTGAAAGAAACCATTATATAAATTATTGTTTCTTCCTTTTTCTGTCTCTTTATGTACCAAACAAAGCGTAGATTTGAAAGATGTCTATTTTCAGCAAATAGTCCTTTTCTCTATATTGATCGAGAGGTCGGGTTTTTTCGAGTGAAACGACTGAAAAGTAACGACAGAAATGAAAAGAAAAGAGCAATATGTATATCGCCAGTGAAAGAGACGAAAATAAGTCTGAAATAATAGTTGGAGAGGGTTGCAGAAGCATGAGGAAGGGTCAGATGTGACGAGGTCAAGGTTGTCGTGAACCCTCGTGAAAAGAGATTCTTGCTCTTTTAGAAGACGTGTCAACGGTCACCGAACTTTTCTCTGAAATATGACATTCGAAAGCCAGAAATTTATACAAAAAAAAGTGTCAGATCGTGTCACCTTGTTTTTTTTCCATAACTTATTTCTAATGAAGAGACGTCATAAAAATTTCATAAAATTTTTAATTTAGTCGGACTGACAATTCGGTCCAACGGATGTAAATTTATGACATAAGATCGGAACAACAAAGAGCGCATAAATAGAATACAATGAATGAACCCTAAATTTGGCGTCAATTCTTGTGGAAATAATACAGATGAAAAAAATTTACACTATAATGGAAGGAAAAAAGTGTTTTGAAAAGACTTTTCCTATCTGATACCAGTGATTTAGCAACTTTAAACTGAACTCGTCAAGAGGGCATTTGGGAAATATCTATTATAATTTTATGATAAGGCTTTTAGAAAATGACTGTAAATTTTAAGTACATACATACTTCTTTACATTTAGGGGAAGTATATCTCATTAAAAACATTTGCTGTGTCATGAGTTTGATAAAGCAATACTTCGACCTTGACAATTTATAACATATTTCCTCGTTTGTACCACCAATTATCGTTTGATAGAAATGATTTATCATAAATTTATCGGTAATGAACTTTCATAATTTACTAAAATACAACACACGATACCAAGTGTTTTTCAACGGGTCAATGCTTGTTTTTCAAATATTAACGTTTTTTTCAAACAAAGCTGAATTATATTCTTTAAGCAGATTCATTTATAATAAGGCACTTCTTCATTAAAAATAATTATACGTTGAATAAGTAAATTTTAAATCTCGAAACTATTGTCAGTGTCTGATATTACAGGAAAAAGTTTATTATTTAACACACTTGTTTTAGAACACAATATTTAATTGAGTTTCCTCGGATGATGTAAAATCATTGAATGTTTTAATTGTAAGTTAAAGGCCTTATCATCAAAATTCAATGGGGAATTCCACATTATCAGTTCTAAACAATGAGCACACGATATGTAAAAATAATTTATTGAAACTTTTCTGGACTGCAATCGACGTTTGGATAGGACAAAAGTTTCCATATATTTCATTAATGTTTTTTCAAATCTCAAGTACTTTTCAGAAAAGAATTCGAAAATTATTTTAGAATTCTCCTCTGAAAAGTATTTCAGATTTAAAAAAACGTTAATGAAATATTTTGAAAACTTTGTCCTATCCAAAAGTCGATTACAATCAAGGAAAATTTCGATAATTAATTTTTTCCGTGCAGGTCACAAAGTTTCTCTGGGTCATCCTGTAATAGTTCTTACCTTATTTTATGTCTTATCATTTTAAACTGAGAAGTTGAAATGTTACCAATTCAGAAAGGGAGACAAATACCAGTATCTAATAATTCCAAAAGACAATTCAAGATTGTCGGTGACTTGCTTTCACAAGTGCGAAATAAAGAAAAATATAGAATCATTACTTGAACTCAACTTTTCTACATCGCAGGGGTTATCACCATGGCCGATATGTTAGTATGTTAGTGGCACTTGATATCAATCGAACTGTGATATTTTACATTTGATATTCGTCGATTTTTCTCTTATTGAGAAAAATTCAAATACTTTTTTACATTGATTTCATTTGCACGTTGATTTCATTTTCTCATTGATTTCATTTTCAACGCCTCTGTTATTACCATTTTTCGATTTTTAATTGAAATCTTATATATGAAACAGCAACGGGCAATGACATGTTTTATTGTCATGGTTACCTGAAGATGAAAAACATTCTCGCTAATTTCTGCTAATTTCAATTTCCAAAGGTCTGATGGAGTGTATACTGCATTCTTATGTATAAAACTGGCAGATGAGCAAAAACTATTCAGTGCAGTTGCTACTGTTAGTGAAAGTGAATCGATAACCCGCACGAGCGGCAGTCATTAATTATCTTTGTTTCTGTGGTGGTCTCAAAGTGCATTGTTTTGCTTTTGAAGAAGCTTCGTCGGATTAATTTCACGGTATATAAGACACACTTCGTGTTCACAACAGATTCGTCGAATATGACGAAATTCTTAATCAGCATGTAAATAGAGTATCAACTTTCGGTATAACAATACAATTTTAAATTTTCTTTACTCAAGATTTGCTGAAGTTTTAAAAACGGTTTGCCTGCTTTGAAAATGGAAATGATATCAAAATGCTCATTTGATACTACAAAAACAAACAAATAGAAGCAGACAAAGCCATTGGTCTATTTGCATTGTAAAAAAGAACACCGAATTAGGCGTTATTTGAATGTTTCCTTGGAAGATAAATAATAGAGATTTTTAAAATTCTAATGTAATATTAATTTTATAGGATCATAACTAATGATGCAAAATGATGTTCGCTTTTCACTCGTATCGCATAATCAGGAGTAGGAAAAGAATATTATTTTTCCTGGTGATAGCTTTGAATTTCCAAATACGTTTCTTTCAAATGTTCAAGGTCGTTTTTATCGTCAAGAGTCAAATCAGTAATTGTTGTTTTTTTTTTCTTTAGTTTGATCTCTTCCTCATTTTTACGAAAACAGATGAATAATGTTCTACGCCGAAAATTTTGTTGCACTGATAATATGATGTCACTGACTTAATGTGTGACGAAATGTTACCATTTTTCAATGTTAATTTCCTGTATAATCATGTCTCCAGTGGTATCTTTTTTCATATAAAAAAACGCTTTTAATCATTAACCCTTCGAACCACGTTTTGTCAATGTTTCATAATCTTTTCTCGTAATTACATATGTTGCAATGTGATATGAATTGAATATTTGCAATATTATCGAAAACTTCATAGTACTTCGTGGGGGTATTGAGCAATGATTAATTGATTAAATATCTATCATAAAACGTCAGATTATGTAAATAAACTGTATCTAAACTAAAGAGGATTATCGAGCTTAAGGCCATATATTGCTTATCCAATTCCTACCTTATCGGGCTTCATTTTTTGAGGCATCTTACTTGACTTAAATTATACATGGCCTTAACGATAGACAAGCAAATTTACGTACTTTTTTTTTTTTACATTTTATGAATTAATTTCTGATAACATAACTTTTCTTAATTCCTCTTTTTCACATTTTTCAAATTATTTCGTCGTTAAAATTTTAATTTATGTCATTATTAAAAGAAGAAACTTTAAGTAGGCTATTTTTGGAAAAGGCGTAATCAATATTTGATATATGAATTGTATACTCCCAGATAAAAATGTCGAAGACTCATTATCTTCAATATTCTAATTGGTATAGCTCACTAGCTGTTGCATCACTTGCGGTATTATAATTTAACTTTTCATGCTTAAATTAAAATAAATTTGGACTATAAACCTCTTGTATAATTTCTTCTTTCTTAATACATACATACAATTTGGTTTCAATTTGTAATTTTTTCACAGTGTAAATCAAATTAATACAATTAAAAAACAAATGTTATTCAATTTTTATGAACTTTCAAAATTGCGCATGTCTTGTGCATATACGAATCCAAAGTACGTAAATATTTGAAATTTAAAAATGATCGCTAATTCTAGGTTTAAAACTAGATCATAACATTTATAAGTAAGGTATAAAGTTCACACGAAACAGTTTAGGTACATTAAAAGAGTGAAAGCAGCTTGCTTTTCAACACTTCTTAAAACTATTCTTTTCGCGCGTGGCGCTGCTTTAAAAACGCGTGGATCATATTTCCTCTCATCAAAAACCCACCGAGTTCGCGCTAACTCAATCTTTATCCACACTCGCTTTTTTCTATCAGCTCTTTCAGAAACTTACTCTTGAAATCTCAACTAATCGTCTAATTATCGTTATATTTCAGAATATCATCGGATCTTTCACGTGGACTCTCTACAAAAACGATGATGGAGCAGAGTCGGATTTCGCGCTGCCATTAGTTTCCCTGGTGACTGGAGGTCACATGACACGAAGAGACCCGAGGATAGAGCAGTGCTGACCGAGGTTATAAATAGCGGACATCAGCAAGTGGGGAGTCTCTTTTACATCTTACACGATCCGTGGAGTATTTCCTCGGTGATCCAACCATTACGTAGTGTGCCGTGATTGTGTAGCGCTCGTTTTGCGCCAGGGTAGCAGCGTGTAAGAAATCATCGCCGCGAGACTTTTCTGCACTAGGGCAGTATACGGTTCTGACGTATACTCGCTCTGGAGATCCTGCTCCAAAACACTTGTGAAACGTTCGACGCGATTCCCACAATTAAGGATTGAAAGACGAAAGTCTACCTGCACGATAACGAAAATGCCGGAGACTGCACACCACATGAATGGATACGCGAACGGTCACTCGCCGCCGGAGCTGCAGCAGAACACTAATTTCCTCTTTACCTCGGAATCCGTTGGCGAGGGACATCCTGGTGAGTCTTTTTCTATTCTCCAAAAACACTGCCATGGACCCGACAAACATCATTCGAAACTGGGACATGCATGGTTCTTGGATCTAGAAAAAAAAAGCAGATTCAGCTCTCTTAAGGCCATTGCTATCGTTCATTCCACTTTCCGGACTCTTCTTGTAAAGCACCAACCCAAAAATGAGAAAAATCGCACTCGGTTCAACTCAGAAAGCTCCACTTTTTCGGAAATATTTATGTGCTCCTGGAGCCCCTCTTGCCGCGCCAATGCACGGCGTGCCTCCATTGAAGCCGACGAAACTCGTGCGCATGCTTTTTTTCACTATTGTTCGCTATGGTTTTTCATTTTTTGTTGATGTTTACTTGTTTACTTGCAAACTCAAATTTCCAAGTTCATCTTTTGCACGAGATGTGCTGCAATGGTTTCCTTCTTCGAGTGAAAACTTAAAGGAATAAAAAGCGTGCACATGGCGCGTGCTCATTACACCGAATTATCGCCATGTGCTCGCTACTTCCTGTAATGTGTTATTTGCTTACTTCCTTTTTTTTCCGGCTGTTTTTTTTTACTAGGAATTTCGAGAATCTAGACCAGTAGGACTTTGTTGTGACCTTTTTGAAGCTCGTTTTTTTACAATTGGAGTAATGTGTGTCGTCAGCTTAAAAGAAGCTGCCTGAAAATTCTAATGTAACATCAGTCATTCAGAAAAGCAGACGACAAACAATTGCTGACCTTTTAATCTTTGTTAACACTCTTGCTTTTTCAAATTTGTTGGTAGAATCTTAGATAATTTTGAGGATATAGTTGGATTTCATTGTTTGGAAATGTGGCTTAGGTGGCGCCACTGAGTTGGTAAATTTACAATTTCCGGAGTATGGGAAAAATTACATTTATCATGAATAGATTATCGCTGATTTTTTATTATCTTTATGATTAACATGTCATTGCTAATAATAGATATTAATGTAAAAATAGTTTAGCAAAAAAAACTGCTAAAAACTTCGTTAAAAAACTCTTCTAAATATAATTTAATAGGAAGAAGGGTGTGAATAATAGAGGTTTCTCACATGAGTCATAAATCAAATTCCTTTTCATTCACCTTCATCAAATCATCGAACGATTCCCAATCCACAATTCTTGCAACTGTTTTCTGGAATTTCACCTGATAATCTCTATAACATCAATCATGCTTGTGTCTTCCAGTGATTGAAATCTGCGACTAGCGTTTCATTAAATAATGAAATTATAGTTCATAAATGAAGAAATTTAAACAAGATCTTTTTTTCTAAAATAGGTCTTTTTTTACAGATAAGATGTGCGACCAAATAAGCGACGCCATATTAGATGCACATCTGAAACAAGATCCCGATGCTAAAGTTGCCTGTGGTAAGTTCCATCTTCATCTGCTAATTTCCTTCGTTACTCGAATATATCTATAACATAGTCTCTATTTATAAGTCCGTCACTAGAGCAGACGTCGAACTTTACTTTTTATTTTTCGTTACTTTTTACGACAAGGGTAATTTTTTGAATATTTTTACAGATCAATTGATAATTGTACATGAAAAAGATGTTAAACGTGCAAAAATATATGAGAAAATATTTATGGTTATACAAATAAAATCACACAATAGAAAAGATGTCACTCCACAAGGCAAATTTTGTGTATGTTTTCATTTCAATTAAAAAAAATTAGCAATTTTCGATTCGCCCTAGTGTAAGAAACTTGTAATTATAATTCAGGTACTAATCTCAAAATTCGATTTCCTCATTTTACTTGATAAATATTGTAATTAATTACTTTTTATCTCTGTACCCATAATTCTATTTTAAAAGTGAGTAACTGAGTACCAATACAGAGCGAAATAATATCTTGTTATAATATTTGTTGAGTAAAATGAGGAAATCGAATTATGAGAGTAGAACGTGGTTTCATCACCTTTAAACTCAAATAATAATTTAAAGCAAAATGCTATCTATGTTCATTTTTGATTGCTTCTAGTTTTAAATTGTAAATTCAGACACATAAAAAGTGCAGCCAGGTGTAGCTTTATGAATAGTATTTTAAAGCAATTTAGATAAGATTCTTAAGGCCATGTATTTCTTATCCGTTTTCTACCTTAACGGCTTTCATTTTTTCAAGCACCTCACTTGAAAAAAAAATAGAGAAAATGCATTTTAGCCAATAGATAAACGTTCCTTATCGTTTTTTTTTTTTTTTACTTTTATTTGCCACGAACAATTATTTTAATTGTTAGTTCTTTAATATGATACCTGAAAACCTGAAACATGGTTACAAGCGCCAAGTCACGTGACTTATACATGGCCTTAATGGTATGACAAAATTAAAGTAACTCAAAGTTTTCAATATTGAATTTCTTGATATTATATAATACTAAATACTTTTTTTTTTTATAGAAACGGTGACGAAAACAGGAATGATTCTCCTTTGTGGAGAAATCACGTCAAAGGCAGTTGTGGACTACCAAAAAATTGTACGGGACACTGTGAACCACATAGGCTACGATGACTCGTCGAAAGGTGAGCAAAATCTCCGACCAATATGGAGTTTTAAATTTTATTTTTATTTTTGAGACCCCGTTTGATTATTTAGTTATTTTGTTATTGAATTGCCTGCTCGATTAGATCACCCCTATTTCCAATTATTCTACTTAAAGTCGTCGAATCCAAATTCTAACTTCAAAATTCGATTTCTTCACTTTACTTAACAAATATTATAATTATATATTTTTTGCTCTGTAGAGGTACTCATTTGTTAAATAAAATGATGTAAATAGAGCGAAAAAATATATAATTATAATATTTGTTGAGTAAAATGAGGAAATCAAATTTTGAGATTAGAACTTGGATCCAACACCCTAAAGGGTCATTCCAGAGACGATTATTTAAAGCGGTTTATTACCTAGTTTATAAAAATTACAATACTTAGATATGATGATTTTAAGTGTCTTTAGAGTTAAACATTATTAATAAATATATATATA
>JAUESH010000020.1:17053197-17076213 GCA_032275165.1 Synergus magnus | reverse complement strand
TATATATTGATTTATTTGTATAATAATAACTACTTATATATTTATTTTATTAATATTGAAATTTAATTCTATAAATACTCGAAATCATGATCTATCTATTGTAATTTTTTTAAATCTAGGCGGCAATTAAGTTTATATGATTATCGTTGGAATGAGCCCAAAGTTTTCATTTAAAAAGCAATTTATTGATAATTTGAGAATTGAGTTGATAAAACTGACCGTGGCGATTTGAATATTTTGGAAAAAAGTCCCTCATTTTGATTTGGTCTCTGAGGAGCATTAGAATTCTGCCCATTGTCACTTGGACGAATAATCGAGCGATCAAACGCAAGATAACAAGAATATGTAACGTAAGCGTATCATGGTGGTGGCAGGATTCGATTGGCGAACGTTGAACCTTTTGGTGGCCATCGAACAACAAAGTCCGCATATCGCTAATGGCGTCCATGTCGGCAGGGAAGAAACGGATCTGGGTGCAGGTGATCAGGTACATTACCAATTCTCAGCCAATGGCGCAGAGCAGCAACAAATAAATTCAGTATCGACCACCTTTGTTCAGACTTTTTTTTTATATCGTGCTAATCCATTTTTCAGGTATAAGCATGTGCTTTTTGAGAACGATCTTAATATTCATTAAATCCTTAACTACTCACGATTGTTCAGATCATGAAAGCATCAAACGCTATTTTCACCCTATTTTCAGTCAATAGTATAAAATTTTTACAAAATCGGCAGATTAAAGGCTTCACAGTCTTTTTCTTATTCCCTTATTTCTCCCCCTTTTTTTTAAGAATTCCTCTTTTTTTTTGTCTATTTTCAAGAAAATTCCCCTTTTTCTTGTTTTTAACTTACATGGGGACTTAATCATTAAAACCCCTTAAAAAAGTCCAACTATTTTTAATTAAAAAATTAGTTTTCTTTGTTGAAAATTTACGTTTTTTGTTAAAAATTCAACAATTTTGTTGAAAATCATTTTTTTTTTTTTCGCAGAAAATTTTAATATTTAGTTGATAATGTAACTTTTTAACTGAAAAGAAAAATATTCCGTTAAAAATTCACTGTTCAGGGTAAAAATAAATGTTCTTCATTGTAAATTCAGGTTTTTTGGCTGAAAAGTAACATTTTTTTGTTTAAAAATTAATTTTCTTTATTGAAAACCCAACTATTAAATTTTTTGTTGTTAATTTTAATATTAAGTGGATAATTAATTTTTTTTATACAAAGAAATCCCAATTTTGGGATATTTTGGAATTATTTTGGGGTAGTTGTAAAACTAATTTACATAAAAACCACAGCAGGCTTTTTTTCCTCTTCACATTACAGAACTCTCCGATTTTTGTAAAAAAAAAAAAAAAAAAAAAAAGGTGCCCTTTGAGCTTCAAAAAATTACCCTATAAGAGACAAAAAAGTACCCCATGTACCCAATTATTTCTCCGTAGAGACTGTGAGGCCTGAAATTATAAATTGAACTGAATACCACTGTCATTTGTCAAATTTAGGAAATAAGGAATACAAATTTTCAGGGAATTGTAGAGATTTGTGAGTCTATTGTTTCTTGCTAAAGAGACATCGTAAACACTATCTTTTGTGAGAAAACACATTAATAATAGGAACAGATAAGAGGGCATAGGTCAAAGTAATAAGATCATGTCTGTTTCTAGACTGGTTTTTATTGTACATTTTTGTAAAAACAAGAGTGTACTTGCTTGTAGATAAGTTGTCAAGATTCACTTTTATTCTGACCGTTTTCAGGGTGACCAATCGTCAGGAAAGTCATAGAAATGTCAAAGATTTTAAAAAGGCTGGAATTAAATACATAGATCTAAAAGTGTCATAGTTTCAATAGAAAAGTGAAGATTTTTCTATTCTGTTCAATACCTATGAAAGTAGAATTCAATCTCTATGGTTGTTCAATTGAAAACTAAGGAATTTTTAATTCTATTTAATTCCAGCCTTCTTACCAGAGAACTTGATAAAAAGTCACTTAAGGGTGTTGGGTGCAAGTTCTATCTTTAAAATTGGTTCTCCATTTTATTTAATAAATATTATAATTAGATATTTTTTCGCTCTATAGCGCTACTCTTTTTGGAAATATATGATTTGAGAAATTAAATTCTCCCCAGAAGTGATAAGTTGTAATAATAAATTACGAATTTGCTCTTCAACCGTGCCGAAAATCTCCTCCAGAGTTTATACTCCACAAAAATGGAGAACGTAGATCGCTTTTGGCAGGTTGGAACCTTGCGGGGAACTCTGGGAAACGAGAGTTCTAAATTGATAATGAAATCCAAATGAAATTCAGCATCTCGATGTCATTTCCGCAGGTTTTGACTACAAGCTGTGCAGCATTTTATTGGCACTCGATGCTCAGTCGCCAAATATTGCAGCAGGCGTTCATGAGAATCGAAATGATGAAGACGTTGGTGCTGGCGACCAGGTTATTTGCTAAATCAAGAAATAATTTTGACTCTTTTTCGTTTTTCTACTTTTCATTTCTGTCTTCTCCGTTGTGTCTAACATCTACTTTGATAGAATCGCACTGCTTTTTAGAAAGCACAGCAATTTTTTTTCCTCCTACAATAATTTTATGTTCTTTATCTTCCTGAGCACTTTCTTTGTTTCTATACCTCTTAGTTAGCAGCCTCAGCACTTTTTCCTGAATCTTAAAAATTTCTCATCAATCCAAGAAAGGTCATTTCGGAATAATTCAGAGAAGTTGTTTTAGAATTGTTCAGAAATTGATCGTCTTGAGAAGTCCTTTACAATAGTTTTTAATGGTGTTTGGTGTACATTTGAGTTTTTGCTAAATGTAACACTTTTAGATTAACCAATTTTAGCTTGTCTTCAATTTTACTAATTTTTGTAGCTTTTCACTGCTATTTAAAAAGAAGATGCAGCTTGTGTAATTCAAATTTTTAGATATTATTGTAAACGAAGAAATATTCAAAAATATTTCTCGGAACTCGATTATCTTTAGGTTCTTTTAATTTTCATATAATTATATGAAATTCAATTAATACTAAAGTGGTGACTGGAATCCTGTAGTTAAATCCTGTGTATTTATTTTGGGAGATCGTTTTAGTGGAGTTTGTTGGCAAAGGCTGGCATTAAAAATTGTTTTGCCTAATTTTAGTCGATAACACTATGATACATTTTTATAATTAATATTTCGAATTATAATTGATGCTCTGTTCTGTTTGGCTATGCATGCTTATTATTCTTATTATACTTTTACTTACGTGCTTCTCTTTATTTACAGGCTTCGAACATCTACATTTTTTTTACTTTTTTGATACTCTGTTAAAAATTCACTTTTTTGATTGAAAAGTAAACTATTCTTGGTTAAAAATTTATATTTTTTTGTTAAAGATTTCAAGATTTAGTTGAAAATCCATTTTTTTTATTCAAAGGAATCAAAATTTTGAGATATCTTGGGATTATTTTCAATACTTGTAAAACTACTTTACGTAAAAATCACAACAGGGTTTTTTTTCTTATGCTCCTATGTACTTATGTACCTATGTACCTACCCTATTTTTTCCCATAGGGACTGTGAGGCCTGGAAATATATAAAAGAAGTATTAGTTTTTTTACGTTCCTTTTTAGATTATAGTATTTTTACACTTCTATGTTTATTTAAAAAGCTTATTTTTGTCTTCTTAAGGCCATGTATTACTTATCCGATTCCTACTTTACTGACTTTCATTTTTTCAGGCACCTCAGTTAAAAATAAATAGAGAAAATGCATTTTACCCAGTAGATAAAAGTTCCTTAACATAAAGATGTTTATCTGCTACGAACAATTAATTTTAATTGTTAGTTTTTTAATGTGATGCCGGAAAACCTGGAATATGGTTACAAGCACCAAGTCACGTGACTTATCCATGGCCTTAAAGGAAAGCTACTTTTTCAATAATTTTTTTCTTAATTTGGAGGATACTTTGTCTTAAAAAAAAATTTTTTAATACTTTTTTTTAGTTCCGTAGAGCAGTTAGAAGCCTGTATTTATTTCTCATAATTTATTTATCTTCTATTTCTAATTTCTATTTGATCACAGTGAAACATTTTCTTTAAGTTAATATCAAGTTTTCCAAATAGGGTTTGATGTTCGGCTACGCGACTGATGAAACTGAAGAATGTATGCCATTGACTGTTGTACTGGCGCACAAATTAAACCAGAAGATTGCAGACTTGAGGCGAAGTGGTGAATTGTGGTGGGCACGACCCGATTCAAAAACACAGGTACTTATCAAAAAATTCTCATTTTAGTCTTTTGAAATGAAAATTTCTATAAAATCTGTACTAGAGTATTGTTCAATGATGTCTTTTTATGTATTTGCTACTCTTGAGTGCCATGATGTGAACAACATATCTGAGGACGATACTCAATTATCTCACTACACTAAAACATAAAATGTTGAGAGGATATTTTATTTAATAGAAATTTAATGTCTCTTAAGGTGACCTGCGAATATGTTATGGACAGTGGTGCCTGTGTGCCTCGTAGAGTTCACACAGTTGTCGTTTCTGTGCAACATAGCGAAAAAGTCACACTGGAGGAATTACGTAAAAGTGTTTTGGAGAAAGTCATCAAGGAAGTTATTCCCGCCAAATATCTCGACGACAAAACAATCTTCCACGTGAATCCTTGCGGTGATTTCATCATTGGTGGACCCCAGGTATATTCAAGACAAACAGTTTATTTATATTTAAAATAATTTAAATTAGAGTTCACTTATTTTTCTTTCATGCTTTCTATTTCATTTGTTTCATTGCAAAAGAAATCCATTTGCTAAAGAAAATTTTTCAATCTTCTAGAGCGATGCTGGACTTACGGGTCGTAAAATAATTGTAGACACGTATGGAGGATGGGGTGCTCATGGGGGTGGAGCATTTTCCGGAAAAGATTTTACCAAAGTAGATAGATCTGCCGCCTATGCAGCCAGATGGGTCGCTAAGTCGCTAGTGATGGCCGGCCTTTGCAGGCGTTGCCTCGTCCAAGTAAGATTTCATTCTTCCCTTATTTAAGACTGTTGGACCCAAATTCTATCCTCAAAATTCGATCTCTTCATTAACTTAGCAAATATTATAATTTTATATTTTTTCGTTCTTTAGTGCAGGCCTCACAGACCGATCACTGTATTCCATATTGCCCCCTATATTCAGCTGAGTTCCCTAATGTCTACTTTTTTCAAAATTTACTTTTTTGGTTAAAAATTAAACTTTTCCGTTAAAAATGAACGTTTTAGTGATTTAGTTGATAGGCAAACTTCTATTTTGATAAAGAGTATGTCTACAGAGCGAAAATATATTTAATTATAATATCTGTTAAGTAAAATAGGGGAATTGAATTTGGGGTTTAGAACTGGAGCCAAACACCCTTTATTTTTTGAAATAGTGCCTAGTTGTCTGAAAAAAAAAAAAATTAATCTAATTTTCCAAATTTCAGGTTTCATATGCTATTGGAGTGGCTGAACCTCTTTCCATCACAGTTTTTGATTACGGCACTTCTAAACATTCACAGAAGGATCTTTTAGGAATCGTTCGCAAAAACTTCGATCTGCGTCCTGGAAAAATCGTGAAAGAGTTGAATCTACGAAACCCAATTTATCAGCAGACAAGTACCTACGGTCACTTTGGTCGCGACGGGTTTTCCTGGGAACAACCAAAGCCCCTAATTCTTGATTGATGAGAGAGTATGCCCTAAACCGCTTGAACGTTTTTATTTAAAAAAAAGCTCCCAACACTCTTCGCAAACCTGAACAAGTTTTTCTTCTTCATCCCATGACGATTCCCCAGTGACGAGCGGCGAAGCAAAATAGCAAAAAGAAAAATGCAGATAGGAGAGAATCTCGGAAGTAAAGGTAGAAAACGAAAAAGGCGTGCTTAGGGTTTGTCACATCCTCTTGCAAAAGCCTCTTTTTTGAGAGGGAATTATTCAATTGAGTAAATCTGTGTATATATTGGCAAGAAATCATGTTATTACTGTAGTTTTCAAGTATCGCGTAAGAGTGTGGCAAGTGACTATTTGCACGGAGTATCCGGGATATGCTCTGCCTATATTTTATGCGGTATTTGTGATCGAACAACTGCTTCTCAGATTTTTAGCAATTGTACTAGTAGATTTCGAGCGGAAGTGGGAAAACTAGAATGTTATAATTCGTTTCTTAAAACGTGCATTTGCGTATGGCATTTGTGTTTCACAAAACCTGACAGCGAGAAATTTGTATCGCAGGATCGTGGAAAAAATGCATTCATATGACTGATACTGACAGACAGTATTTTTTAACAAAAACTGAAACACGCCTGAAAAGCGTTTCTTAAATAATAATAGTAAATGGAATGATATATTCATTTATTTGTTCAGATTGATATAGATCTGTCCTTTTTTAAGCAAACAAAAATGATAAAACCAAAGATATGAAATAGTTTACGAAAAAAAAAAAAAAAAAAAAAGAAAGAAGATTCAATTTCGGAATGTGTAAAATTGAATTTTGTGCACAAATAATTAGTGTTTCTGTGAAATGCTCTTTTTTATGTTCACAAAGTTTGTACATAAATGCGACAATTGACATACAAAATATAAATTTTTTTCTGTCAGATTGAAGTGCAGATGACCATGAAAAGACGAATATGTAAAAATATGAGACGATCGTACGCATGAGACCTAATAAAAAAAGTAAGACTTTTTAATAAATGATTATTTTATTTCACTCATAAACCTTACTATTCTTATGAAAGGAAATCCTTTTAATCCTTACACCTATATTTTATTAAAAAAACAGTAAAGTTTATTTTTTATGTGAAGTCAAATAATCACTACTTTTGAGTGGATACAGTTTTAATATGAGGAAAATGAATTTATGTGCGGATGCTATTGTGAATATTGTATATTGTGTACGTATACATTAAAAGTGTTTCCTGTGAATTTTAATCTAATTTATTCATTCCACAAACCTGACAAAAATACACTCTTTTCTAATGTTTTGAACTTTAGAGTGAACCACGAAAATAGGCTTCACAGTTCCTATGGGGAAAAAATAGGGCACATATAGGGTACTTTTTTAAAGCTTAAGGGGTATCTTTTTTTTACAGAAATCTTGTTCTGGTTTTTATGTAAATTATTTTCACGAATACATACCAAAAAAGTGAATTTTCAACCAAATAAAAAGATAATATAATAATAATAAGATAATAAAAATAAAAAGATCTTGAAAACAGAATACTTAACGACAAAATCTTGAAAATAGGAGACATTAGGAACTTCAGCTAAATGTAGGAGATAATAGGGGATATAGGACCGGTTTGTGAGGCCTGCGAAAAAGAATGCCCAGATTAGAAATTTTGATATCTTTATTGTAATTAATTCTTTACATCATTCATGTATGTTATTTTTTCCAACAAAGAAATTAAAGTCTACATTTTTCTTCATGCTTCACATATAGTTCCACATTTTCTTTTCTTTAAAATATCGCATTCTATGTTTATATGTATGTACAAAATAGTTTCGATTACAACTTTCTATCAAACATTTAGAAAGAAAAGTATTTAAACTCTAAAAGTTTGAAAACTAATTTTCCCTTTAATTATTATAAGGAAAGTATTGTTATTACAATAAACTGAAAAATGATTTACAAATAATCAATTTGTTTGAAAACTGAAAACATATTGTGTTTTGAAAACCCAAAAGAGGTTTTTGTAAAGTGTTTTTGATAAAACTCGTGCGGAAAACACTTTCCATTCAAACATTTTATAATTACAAGATTGGAAGTTTTTAATTAGATTTTGGGTGTTTTAATTGCACGAATATAGTTATATAAGGCGATTAGCGAAAGGAATACCTGAAGCAAAGGGAATGAGATACAAGAGTCATGACGGGTTCTTAATCGAGTGACTTTTCCAAGTTAACAAGTCATTAAAGTTAGTTTCATTGGAGAATCATGGATGTTTTTTTCGGAGCGTGGATTCGACTATGTCTGAGGAGAGAACTTTTGTCAGTGAAAGATTTTTCACATTCAACACACTTGTAAGTTCTTCCTGTGTGTGTAACTAAATGCCTACTGAGACCGGAAGCGTGGCAGAAAGCTTTGGGACAGAGTTGGCAATGGTGTAACTGGATATCATTTGGGTTCAATTTTTGATGTCTTCTCATGTGAACTTTCAGTGCCTCTCGTTGTGTGAAACTCTTTTCACAGTTTGTACATTGGAATGGTTTTTGTCCAGAGTGAGTCATCAGATGACGAAGCAGAATTTCCTTTTGCGCGAAAGCTCGGTGGCAAATGTTGCATCCAAATGGCTTCTCTCCTGCAATTTTAAGAGAGTTACGAAATTAGTAAAGAACAAAGAGTAAATTTGAAGAATGACGATTCCATGGACAAATGTAATGTACTTCTAACTCACCGGTATGTGTTCGTTCGTGTCTAACCAGAGCAGATCTGGTAGGAAACCATTTTTCGCAGGCCTGGCAAGTGAATCCTCTTTGTGTAGAATGAACAGATTGATGACTCTTCAACATGTTTCTGCGAGTGAAGGCTTTTGGACATTTGTCACATTGAAATACTTTCAGTTCCTCGGTGGCTTCACCTACAATTGTTTGGCTAATTGTTTGTCCACCAGCATTGTTGCTGCTAAGTTCCATCATGTAAACATTTTTGTGATCAGCGTTTGCTATAGCCCTTTGGACTTCTTCAGCCTCATCTTCGGATTCCTGTTCTTGTTTGATTCGAGTCGTTCGCATTGTGCATCGAGCTTTGGCTGATTTTTCTTCAGCTGGCACTAGCGTTATATTTTCTGGACCTTCTGACAGATTTTCCTCAACGTCTGGATTCTCGGAAGCCATTCCTGAAAAAATTGAGTTTTAAATTATATTATAGTCTTCTGAGACTATATGAAAGTGGTTTTGAAAGTGGTGACAAGCAAAAATATGTTTTACCTAATATATATCCACCAACAAGTTCGTCTTCGGTGACTTCGATAGATTCGGTATCAAGTTCAACGCCTTCTTTGCTGGAAACCAAATCCGCAAGTAGTTGTTTGACTTGCTTGGATTTTCCGCTGCTGGAAGGTTGATCCGTGGAAGTGTTTGCGCTGTCTTGACTTTCTTCTCCTGCTTCGTCCTCACCAGCTAGTTGTTGGATCAATTTTATATGCTTTCGCAATTTTATGTCCGCAGTTTCACACTTCTTTTTGAATTGGTAGGATTTTTCCAGTTGGTATTTGCATGGATGGCAAATCATGTTGGGCAGACCATCGTCCTCGTATACCTGTAATCATCCAATTTTTAAAGTTAATCTAACATATTGTTGTGCTAGAATAAAATTTGTTACTTTTGAAGGCTTTTAATTTAAAATATTTAAATTATTTACACTTGCAACAAATAACTTTAAAAAAAACTCCCAACATTTGCATGACTTTTCTAACAATTGGATCCTGAATACACATTCTCATGTTTTTTTAAGTACAACTATTAATCGTTTATTAACTTATGCAATTAAAACGTTAATACGAACAAAAAGCAAAACGTATGGTAGTTTAATCCCTGCTTTTTTCTGGGAAAAGTACAAATTTAGTCGTTTGATCATTCTTAGAAACTATTAATAGCTCATCAGAAGGGCTCCTTGATATCCGATAACCGGGATATGAAGTTTAGAGAGTATCATTTGATTGTCAGATACTCAAAACAGATGAATAAATATCTGATTGCAGGTTTCTATAAATCGTCAGAGTCTTGTTTCTTGCTAGACTCCATTCTAGATTCCTGTAACGAAGTGTACGTATGAGCCTTCGCGCAAAGTCGATAACTTCTCTGTGCAGACTGTTTGTAAGTGTGTGCGTGTATATTTATTAAAATGAAAATCAGTTTTGGATTCACACGTACACGGAGAAAGGGCACAATTAGGGATAAACTAGATTCCTATTTTTCGATCGGTCGTAAATGGCCGTAAAGCGGGAAATTGAGGTTAACTTTAGTCAACATAATCTTTATCATTTTTATCAAATCACATACCACGATATTTTGAATTTTTATTTACCTCGAGATTAACGCAAGCCATTATTCGCAGCGGCAACGGAACTCCGTCATTGTCGAAAATTGGGAAAAGATCTTCATCCTTTGCCAAACACAATCGGCACAATTCGTTCACAGTAATAATAATATTACTGTCGGGATTGGAAATTTTCTTTTTACTGTATGTTTTCATCTCGTCGATAGAGTATCTTCTTTTTCGCCGGCGGAGAAAAGAATTTCAATTGAAAACACTATTTTCCTGTAGGAGTAGAGTAGACTCCGTCACTCAGAACGGGATCTGTAAACTGTAAAATGGAATGGCGACGCTGTCATGGCGTCCTATAAGACGGCGTCGACTAACGAAATGTAATGGAATAAAAGGAGATAGAAATAGAGGGGAAGGCGGAGTCTCTCTTAGTCTCTCTTTGACGAGAACGCCACTAGCGTGGGGTCGGTAAAGGCGGGAACTATTGATTTTCTTCTGAACCGTGGGAGAGGATTTCAACGATTTCAACCATTCAACAGCTCTTTACCCATCTTTCACTGTACGCTGGAAAGGCGCCACATTTGGTGAGCAATAATTTGTCAAATAAGTACATTTTTGTTGCTAATATTAACAAAAAATCATGATAATCGTATGTCTTAATTTCAAAAAGTTACATAACCTTAAAGTCGAATTTTTGCGAGTTTTTGCGTTTTCTTGCATAGGTTTTAAGGGTTTTAAGGTTTCCCGGTCATATTCGAAACTACGAGTACTCGAAATCAAATCCATAATTTTTTAATGATTGATTTGCTCTAGATCAAGTTTTATGTCTATAATCTAAAAACTTTTTAAATTGTTCCTAATAAATATTTTTGTTGCTCCTCTTGTTCCAAAAATAAAATTATTTTTTTTTATCTTTTTGACAAACGGTAAGAATTTGAACTACTTGATTAATAAAATTGGCTACTAATACTAGTTTGTCAATCATTAAATTCTTAGTTCGTGGAATGTTAACGATAAAATGCGATAAAGCCGGTTTCTGGATTTATTACCGGTGTTTCCTTGTCTCACTCGCTCTCATAGAACGTGAGGTCACTGACTGCAGAGTAAGTGAGATAAAAATCCGTAGTTGGCAACCATAGCCGGTATTCGCACAATATTATCAGAAGTAATCTCGAATTTTCTGCGGATGTTCGTTCCCCACCGTACGTGAGCTACGTGAGCATGACATCTATTTTTCTTGGAGCAAGTAAATGATTTATATTTTTCTATAATAAGTAAATTATCATCAATTTCTTTTAGCTTTATGAAACCTTCGGTGTTTTCCTACTTTTTTTTTACAAAAAAGAAGAGACGCCATTTTTGTAAATTGATAAACTTATTTTAATTACTCATTTTGTATGTACTTATGCCTACTGATTATTATTATTCTACACGTATTCTACTGTTCAATATTTTTAGCATCAAAGCATTGTTGCAACCTTTGTTTATTTAATATGTGATTTAACGAGTGTTTTGTTTTCTCGTTTTCTGTCACTCGTTGAAAATTGTAAGGAAAACGAAAAGTGACCTTTGACATTTTTTATTTTAGCTGCATTAACAAAAAGACCTTTGATTCAAATTGGATCTCGATTATTGTCATCGATGGCAGAGGCACTGAAAACTCACGGTGTTATTCCCGATGTTATCGACACTGTTCCAGCCGAGGTTGTTGAGGTTACCTATCCCAAAAATTTGAAGGTTGAGATTGGCAAGATTCTTACTCCAACCCAGGTTAAAGATGAACCTACTGTTAAATGGAATGCTGAAGCTGGTGCCTTCTACACTCTTTGCATGACTGGTACGTTAATTAGGCTATCAAAAATCTGATATGTAATAGCTTTTACATCTGAATTTTATCTTAAGCGTGTTAGATCAGAGTTTGAACCTCGAAATTCCATTTCTTCATTTTACTCAACAAATATTATAATTAGATATTTTTTTGCCCTGTAGCTGTCTTCACTTTTTAAGTAGAATTATGGGTACAGAACGAAAAAATGTCGAATTTTAAATAACGAATTATACATTTATTTTCCAGATCCCGATGCTCCAAGTCGCAAGGAACCCAAGTTTCGTGAATGGCACCACTGGTTAGTTGGAAACATCCCTGAAAACGATGTTTCGAAAGGAGAGACTCTTTCCGAATATGTCGGCTCTGGACCTCCAAAAGGAACTGGCCTCCACCGATACGTTTTTCTGGTTTACAAACAACCTGGGAAAGTGACTTTCGACGAAAAGCGTCTGACGAACAGAAGTGGAGACAACAGAGGAGGGTTTTCCATTAAAAAATTCGCAGCTAAGTACAAGCTCGGCGACCCGATTGCCGGAAATATGTATCAGGCTGAATGGGATGATTACGTCCCGATTCTTTATAAGCAACTTGGGGATTAAAATATTACTTTTATCTTAAAATTCATGCCGAGCATAAACTGCTTCTTTTAAAAATGTTATTCTTAACAGCACTTAAATATGCTTCCGTTTGTTAGCCAAAAAATAGTTTGTAAACTTTATTAGAGAAACTTCTACGTTCTATAAGAATGTTAAGGAATTAGCATAGTTTAAAAATTATCCATATTCGATTTTGCCATATGCATTTAATGCGTTGCATTCAAGAGTTATAAATTCTGATAATTATTTGTGATATTTTACTTTAACAATGGTTTAACATGTAAAATGAACTAGTTTTCCACATTTGAGAATAAAACTTCATATTCTTATAAATTGTTCAAACATTTTTTTTTCCTTGTTTCAGCATTTAAAAAAAATAGGTCGGAGCTCATGAGTAAATTGCTTGTTGATTGAAAAGCTTGTTTAAAAGACTGTGATTACGTGCGCGAATAATTGCGATTGTTATCGTCAAAGAGCAACAGTACTTCCTTCCCAAGGAACTGACCTCGCTTTTTTCTATATTTAAATTTCACTATTTATTTTTATTTATAAATGTAGCGTTTGTATCCAATTAATGTTTAGTAGATATATTTTTTGGAGAAAAGTAAAAACAAGGTCCGTTTCGAAAGCTTGATGTAAGCCTAGGTAAAGAATTTAGCGTAAATAATAATAATAATTTTTTTAAAATGTTGTTATAAAACCAAGGATTAATAATTAACTCTGTCTTGTTTATGTAAGTAGAATATTAAAAATGAAGGATGGGAAATAACGGTGTCGATTCGTTTCATGACGAATTGTGCTGAAGTTGAGGTTTGGAAGGGATAGTAGAAAATATTTATACTCTGTGAAAAGGTGGCTGAAGCTAGTTGCAACCATGACAGCATCAACAATGTATTTCTTGCTAGCAGGTATGACCAACATTTTCTGTATTTATTTTGTTTAATTATTATTTTCATTATTTCGAAATGTTTGTATTGTCTTGAAATTAGAGTACTCTCAAAAATTTTAATTTAGGTAATTTGGCTTGTTCTTTCTTTTATATTGAGTGTACTGGTCTGCATTAGAAGATTACTTAAAAATTCATACTTTCAAGAGATTACAGAAAAATATCACAAGAAAATATTATATCAAAGTGTATTTATTTTTGCTTAACTTCAAAAGCCTGTTTTAAGTTACAACAATAATTTTTTAATTAAATAATGGTTTAAATATATTTTTCTTAAATTTGAAACAAATCAAGAGACACAAAGTATATTATGTCGAATATTGCAAATGAAAATAAGAGAATGATTGTGAAATGACTAAATGACTATCTAGAGAAAACCAAGATTGAATCTTTAGCAATAGCTATAATTTAGGAAAACCACAAATGATGAGCTGTGTCATCATAAATCCTTTATAAAATGTTATCATGGAACGTTGACTCCATGAGTTTGACTTTCACATAATTAAGTTTATAGAAATACAATTTGTAATTTAAAAAACATAAAGATTAATTTTTTTACAGGAATTCTACTCTGCTCAGTCGGCTTTTCGGTCGCAGATATTGTGTCCCAATTTCGAGAAAGTAAAGTCACACCAGACGTTCTAGATAAAGGGCCTATTGAAGAAATTGAGGTAAATAGCATTAATTCTAATATTTTTTGAAACTGTGAGATAAAATTTTACTATACAATTAATTTTTTTAAATACACAAAACAGGTGAAATATGGAGGCAAAGAAGTCAAATTTGGAGAAGAATTGACACCAACTAAAGTCAAAGATATACCAGAAATTGACTACAAGCATGAGGATGGCGCATTATACACTTTGCTTATGATTGGTAAATATAAAAAATGGGGACTTCAATAGTGTAAAATTTTCTTTAAATTTTTACAAAATCGATATATTACAGACGTCAAAGTTTTTCCTCTATTCCCCTGTTTCCTCTTATGTTTAAGAATTCCTCTTTTATGATTATTTTGGGTACTTGTAAAACTAATTTACAAGAAAACTACAGCAGGCTTTTTTTCTTTTTGCTCCTCATATTGCAACATTGTCTGATTTTGATAAATAATGAGCTTCAAAAAGTGCCCTATGTACCTTATTTTTTCCCCACAGGGACTGTGAAGCCCTACACCTGCATTGTTTTGATTTTAAAAAGTTTTTATCTTTTTTTTAGATCCAGATGCGCCAACCAGAAAGGCCCCCATAATGCGAGAGTGGCAGCATTGGATGGTCGTCAATATTCCTGGAGATGATGTTTCTAAGGGAGAGACTATTACCGACTATGCTGGAGCTGCACCTCCACAAGGAAGTGGTCTTCACAGATATGTATTTTTGGTTTTCAAGCAGCCTGCAAAATTAACAGTTGATCAAAAGCATCTAAAAATTACTGATCAAGCAGCTCGTGAAAGATTTTCTACCAAAAAGTTCGCAGCCAAGTACAATCTTGGAGTTCCAGTCGCAGGAAATATGTTCCAGGCTCAATGGGACGATTATGTTCCAACTCTTTATAGAAAACTAAACGGAAAAGAATAAATTAATTATTTTATGCTAATTTTTCATTAAGGTTACACGTATATCAAAAACTTGTAAGACAATTTTCTTGTTGTGTAGAAAAGTAGAAACTATTTTTAAGAAAATTTTATGAAAAATATTTCAATCTTCCTATAAAGCGGATAAGGATTTTCTTACAACTTAAATAGTTTTGGAAGTTTGATAATAAATAATACGAAATAATTGTAATAATTGTTGTTTTTTTCATACGTAGATTTAAAAAAGAAGACGGAAATTTACCTATCTTGTATCTTTGAATCAACAAAGTGTAGGTTGAGTTATTAGTTAATTATTACATTTTCCTGACTTGATAGAATCACAGTGCCGGTGATTATGCTAAAATAAGATCCTTTTGTTTTGTAACTTCAAGGAGTTGACCTTGTTTAATTATTTCATTATTTTCGCTGTAACTGTTTTTTCAGAATTGAAAATAATAGGCGAGGTCAACTTTTTAACAAATTTGCCTTCTACACTTTTATAATTTACAATCTCATTTCTGAGTTTGTGCTTTTCTGCATTTTTTATTTTCAGATATAATTTAATTATAAGGGTGAAATGTTATTGATTGATAATAGTATCTGTTATTGTTTTCTTTTTCAATATGATTAAGTATAATTCGCATCATATATTCGCATTTCTATATTTAAGTAAATGATGCAATTGAAATTCACCAAGTTTTAAGCAAGACATTAACGGCAAATAACGGCATAGTAACCGATTCGTGTAGATATACATATATACATACATACGTGTAAATGGAATGAATGTGGAAGTTGGTAATTTATAAGAGGGACGGGAAAATATAAAAGAATTCATCAACTCTTTTCATTCAGTAATCGTTTCGACAGCAGCAAGAATGAATCTCGTGATAACAGGTACATATAGTTATTATTATTCCCAGTTGTACTTATGATTGCCACGAAAGCCGGTTGTTTAATTTTTAGCGTTATATAATTAACTAAAGTTAACATTTTATACGAACTTGCAATTATTATACAAGCTATAGAAATATATAATTATGATATAATTTCATTAAATTATTTTAAATTAATAATTATTTTAATTTTTAATATATCTCTTTTAATTATAATATAATATATTTATCTAGTTATTGTTCTTTATTCTTGAAGGTCGGAATTCCTTAAAAGGAGAGATACCTGAAATAACAAGCTACATTAACATAATTCACGTATAAATTTGAAAAAAATAATCCTTTAAAATATTTGCAGGAATTTTGCTCTTCACAGTCGGTTTTTCAGCCGCAGATATTGCTTCTGAGTTTGTAAAACTCGAGGTTGTACCAGATGTTATAAACAAAGCTCCTACAGAAGAAGTAGAGGTAATTTTTTTATCATTATTTTTCTTTGATTGAGGTAAAAGTAAAAAGATTTAATTAATTTTTTTTTTTTGGGAAATTAGGTGGAGTATGGAAAGAAAGAAGTCAAGGTTGGAGAAGAATTGACACCTACACAGGTGAAAAATGCACCGGAAATTGATTACAAGGATGATGACAAAGCTTTTTATACTCTGATCATGACAGGTATTATATAATTTAAACAATTGCCGTACAACTATATAAGTTTTATAAGTCCATTTTATAGTCATCACAGGTCGTTACCTATTCACATTTTTTCACCTTTTTTTTAATTGATAAAGCTGAATCATATGAAAAATTATTGATATTGGAATTACAGGATAATTCCGGGTCATTTCTGGTGAAGTTTTATTGGCCTGTCTTGGAGTTCTGTTAGTTTAAGTTTGTTTCAAGTTGCATTTTTTTTATAGATCCTGATGCTCCGAGCCGACAGAATCCTACAAATCGAGAATTCTTGCATTGGTTGGTTGGCAATATTCCTGGAGATGATATTTCTAAGGGTGATGTTCTGGCCCCCTACGTTGGATCTGGTCCCCCGAAAGGAACTGGTCTTCACAGATATATTTTCCTGGTTTACAAGCAAACTGGAAAAATTATTTTTGATGAATCGCAGCTAACCAGTAATGGAAAACAAGGTCGTAAAAATTTCTCAGCAAAGAAATTTGCAGAAAAGTACAATCTAGGTGACCCAATTGCTGGAAATATGTTCCAGGCTCAATGGGATGAGTCCGTGCCCGCATAATTTCTAAACCCACGTTTCAGTTTTTTTTACAAATACATACTTTTAATATCGCTTATCTTATATAAATAAGCATATTTCAAAATATATCAATGCGAAATGAATAAAAAAAATTAATTAAATAAAGACTTTGCACTTTAACGGTCTAATTATTTTATAATTAATTAAATAATTGTTTAAATTAGGATAGTTTAATAAAAGTATAAAAATGAGCTAGTAAAGTTTGTCAATTCCGCATAAAAAATATTTTATCAAATATATTTCTTTATGTATATTTTCAGTAATAGGCTAATTTTTAAATTTACTATTTAAATTTATTCAAATGTGATCACGTTTCGTTTTTTATACTTATTGCGACTATAAAAGTCGCCACATAAGTGAACGCACCTTCTGAGTTTTAACTGGCGGGGAGAGTATAAAACTTTCATTCTCTTCGTCGTGTTGGCTACATCTTTGGAAGCCAGGAACAAGAATGAAGCATCTAATAACAGGTAGGCTAAATATATTCATATTAATTTTTATTTTGAGCATTTTATATTCTCTTTTGTAAACAACATTAATTACTAAATTTGATTTTAACGTTTTCCTTGATTTCGAAAATGTTAATTAACATAATACGAACTTGTCAATGTCACATACGTTCTATTTTTTATATATAACCAACAATATATTATATTGCCAACTTTAAAAAATGTTGGATTTGATTAAATGTAAATATTATTTATATTTTTTAAAGGAATTTTCCTTTGCACGATCGCTTTTTCGGTCGCAGAGGTGCCAGACGTTAAAGCTAAATTTGAAGAAGCCAAAATTGTGCCAGATATTATAGAAACAGCTCCAACTGAGCTAATTGAGGTAAATAAAAAAAAATGTATTTTAAAAATAATTGATTTAAGGGCGTTGGGTTCAAGTTTTGGCCTAAAAATTCCATTTCTTAATTATTATAATTTTTTTCGTTTTGTAGCGGTACTCATTTTTTAAATAAAATTATGGGTATAGAAGGAAAAAATGCCTAGTTTTAATACTCTTTCCATAAAATGAGAAGTTGGAAATCGAGATCGAATTCTTCGTTTTATGAAAAAAGTATTTCAATTATACATTTTTATGTTCTATACTCATTATTCTATTTATGAAATAAGTCCTGCTATAGAATATATTAATATTAATATTAATAATATATTAATTATTTTTAGGTAAAATATGATAATACATCGGTGATCCTTGGCAATGAATTGACACCAACAGCCACGAAATTCATTCCTCATATTGATTTTAAACACGATGGTGGGGTGCTTTACACTTTGTCTATGACTGGTAAGTTTATAAATATCATTTTTAATTTAAAAAACGAATCTATAATGGAATTGTGAACGAAATCTAAGGTGACAAAGAAGAAGAAAAGGAAGTAACGAGTAACGACCTCATATGAGAGTCAACTTTCACTATCAAAACCTGTTTTCTGTTGTCGTTCAGTTTTCAATGTTTACATTGATTTCGCAGTCTCTAACTTTATTTTATGAATACAAAATATTATTATATTATTCATACAATAATTTTTTCTGTTTTTACATCTTAAAATTTTATCTTTTTAAAAAATTGACATTTTTATTTTGAACAATTTCTTGTAGATCCTGATGCTCCAACGAAAGGATACAATCGGGAATGGCAACATTGGCTTGTTGGAAATATTCCAGAAAATAAAGTTGCCAAAGGAGAGGTTTTGACTCAATATTTTGGACCAGCGCCCCCTAAAAATGCTCCCGCTCATCGTTACGTTTTTCTGCTTTACAAACAAAATCAAGGTGCCATTACTTTTGATGAGAGACGTCTCAGTAACAGGTGAACTTTTCAAAATGTTCTGCTTTTGATAATTTCAATTCTAAAGAGATTATTCAAATTTTTCGTTTTAATTTGCAGAGATAAAAACAGGAGCAGATTTTCCATCAAGAAATTCGCAAAAAAGTATAATTTGGAAGGCCCTATTGCTGGAAATTTTATGAAAGTGAAATACGACGATTACGTCCCAACAGCTTTGAGACAACTTGGTTTATAATTTCTTCAACTCATCTAAGTATACTTTAATATAACGAAACTTTTGTGGATTTTACTACTAACAAAGAAATTAATTAAAAATCCATGCAACTATATTCGTAAAAGGGCGTTTTAATTAATTTCATTGATAAAAATAGAGAGAAAAATCATATAGAGTAAGATTCTTTTTTATTTTTACTTAAAACACTGATTTTATTACGTTATTTCAATGCGAATATGTTTATTTAAGGCTGTCGAAGACCAGTTCTAATCTCAAAATTCAATTTCTTCAGTTTACTTGAGAAATATTTTAAGTAGATGATTTTCCTCTTTGTAGTGGTACTCAGTTTTTAAATATAAGTATGTGTAAGAGTGACAAATTTCTACATATTTCTAATACTTTTGGCACAAAATAAAGCGATTAGATTTTATGCAAAAGTGATTAAAATTAAATATTTTTTCACTCGACAGCCACACTACTATTTTAAAAAGGAGTACCGCTGTAGAACGGAAAAAAATCTATTTCTAAATTCTAATATTCGATGAGAAATTGTAATTCGTAATGAAATTCGTAAAAAAAATTGAATTTTGAGGTCGGCACTTGAGTTCAACGTCCTTAATTAATTTTTTATTGTGATGCAAAATTTGAGGAAATTACTGGAATGGAAATTGAAAATTAGACACAGCCCTTAAAAACTGACAAAGACTGAGGCAAGAAATGAAGGAACATTCATTTTTATTTCAATATAAAACACTTATTTCGTTACGCTATCGCAATGAGTATCACCATGTTACTTAGTGAATTATTATAGTCAAAGTTCGTGACCGACGTCGTGATAAATTATCGAATTTCTACCGACATATTTAGAGAAAATTGTATTCTAATCACAAATCGCAAGTTCAAATTTTTTGAATCTAACTTTTCAAACATTAAGTTTAAAAAATGATCATTACTCTCTTCTCAATTTTCTTCACTTAATATTTAATCAGCATTTATTCGGAACTTAGAGTATGAAATAAGCAGTGTTTAAGAAAATTCGCAACTATTGTAAAAATAGAAAAACAGATTTGACTTTCATTGAAATTCGCACTTTCATACTGATTGCAGAGCGTATGAAAAGTTTTTTTACTACTTAATTTTTTGCTTTTATTAAAATGGACACTCGGAAATTTATCGCTTAGCTTTCAGAAATTTTAGTGGCAAAGTCGCAGTTTTTTTTTCTACATTGAATGAGTCTTCAGTATTTATTTTTCCTACAACGTTCCAGTACAAAGTTCGAGAGGATCCTAAAATCTCCCCTTTTCTACATTTTCCCTTCATTTTCGTGAGGGAGCTTACAAGTACACGTTTAAAAATAAATATTAAAAGCTTCCTACTCGTCTTTGGTACACCTTACACTGTTAAAAATGCCTCTTTTGTTTCATCAACTACCCTGAAGAAAAATATTAATAGAATTCAAGAGTGACGAACTAAAACACGTTTTTAAAATTTTAAATCACTCTTTCAAATCAAAAAACTCTTGTGCTGGAAAATTCAGAGCATTTTTAACAGTGAATCAATCTAGGAAATTAATCCACAGTAATTATGCATAGTAATTTCGCAGCACTTGAAGCTTTTTTTAAAACCGTTTAAAAAGTACGGTTTTATCGTTGATATTTAAAGTGTCACCAGAAACACCTTCGAGTTTCGTTTATTGAAAAGTCCTCTTTATTCAGAATTGGTCCAACAGAAAAAATTATCAGTTTTTTTAATCATTATGATTTTATCCTGTAACTTAGGAAAAGAAATTTGTTTTTAGGATAAAACTCCATTTTTATATGTTGCATTGGACCAAGTCTGATTTTCGCTGGCACAATTCTATATATTATATTAATATTTACATATGGCAGATCAAACGCCGTTAACGATATGCTTTAAAAATAATGACTAGAACAAAACGTGCGTGCATTTTCATCTTTTCGAAATGAAAACTGTCAAATATCGTGAAATAAGAAGTGCATTTAGTAAAAAAATATTTTCAGAGCACCAAGCTCTCACGATCGCAATGAGTTTCTACGTGTCACATCAATCACAGAAAAAATTTCACGGTTAAAAACAAGTTTCAAAGATGGTTCTTCAAAAAATTAAAATTGAACATTTTTCACCAGTTAAATTTAGTAGGATTGAATTTAATTCTTCTCTTATCCTAGAACAAATAATTTTAAATAAATTTCTAATAAGACAATATTTCCCAAACTACTAAAAATTGAGCATTTCAACGTGGCCTTTGATTTCGCAAATTTGGAAGAAATCAAAATAAAAAACTTCTTGAAACTTTCAACATTGGAAAATGTCTTTTATATAGTTGGGACTAACCAAAAATACGGAAAAAATAAATACCGAATATACAAATTGACGAAGAATAAAAATGCCAAATTATAGATGCCCGAATTTTTAAATTTCCGAACTGTACAATTAATAAATTATAAAAATAACGAATTATTAAATTCCACAAAATTCTTGAATTTATTTTTTCAATATTTCGATATTTTTGGTTAGTCCCATATAGTTGGCAAATAATTTGTTTAAATAACGAAAGAAATTCTTTCGTGCGATCGGGCCACTAATAGTTGTATTTTTTAAGAAGAAGCACAATATTGCGAAAGGACGATTTAATTCATCAATTAATCAATTGATTAACAGGATCAGTTCTTTTACTCGCACAGTATCAACATTTTCCACATCGATTTATGGAAATATTTGAGCACAGAGAAAATATGTTTCGTCGCTTTTCCATGCGCTTCTTATAACTAGAGGGGGATATAACAATCTGTGAAAATTAAAAAAATTGAAGGGTGGAGTTGTTTTCAAAATAAAAATATAAATATGTACTATATGATCGTGAGATTCAACTTTCATCTTAGAAAATAAGTCAAAAGAGAAGAATTAAGATACTAATATATTATAAAATATATACATTATTTTTTGTCATGAACACATCAGATAATTAAAAATCCTTCAATTTTTTTAAGTCACAGTATTCTTTCATCGCGTTGGGGAAAATTCGAAAACAAATAAGCGAATTGAGCCCTGCTCAAAATTTCTTATATATGTATTAATTGTCTCTTTAGCCTCGAAAAAATTCAAGGCAGCACCAGATCTGTGTTCAGAGTGATATTCCAGCAGAGTTCGTGATCTCGAAGATCACCCCAGCCCCCATTTCCTTTTCTAAGTTTTGTTTTTTTGGCAACCCCTGCAACTGTCAGAGTCAGTTGAGTTGGGTACAGATGATTTCGAGCAGATTTTAGTACATTTCGAACTTTTGCTATCACAGCTGTCGATTCACAGTTATTTTTCTTGTGGTGAACTCCACTGAAAACAAAAAAAGTGACTTAAAATTTACAATTTAAGGATGATACACGCCAAATAATAGCTTTTATAGATTAGGAAAATAAAGACGTAATTTATTATATATTAGACAAAATTAGTGGGCTTTTACTAACACTTTTTATTTTTATTTTTTACTTGTAATTTCCTATTAAAGTCAAAATACGATACTATTGATATTTTTCTGAAAATTTCATTTTAATCCTCCGAAATCGATCGAGCTATTAGAATTCGTTTAAATATCGTTTCTAGGAATTTTAAAGGATTTTGACAATTTTCAGGTGATTTTTACGAAATTTCAAAGATTTTTAGGATTTTTAAAAGATTTCGTAGAACTTTAAGAGATTCTAACGAATTTTAAAGCGATTTCTAATGTTTTCGTGAAATTTCGAGGAATTTGAAGAGAATTAAAAAGATTTTTATGATTCTTAAAAGATTTTGTGGAATTTTGTGAGATTTCTAATAACTTTAAAGAATTTTAAAGGATATAAAGGGACTTTAAATATTATCGTAGAATTTAAAGAATTTCAAGAAGTTTCTGAGAATTTTA
>JAUESH010000020.1:17018980-17031748 GCA_032275165.1 Synergus magnus | reverse complement strand
AAAAGCACTGATTCTTCAGTGAAAACCTAAACTACTGCTTGATTCAGTGAAAATATCACTGATTCAGTTTTAGAGAGTTGAAATATTTTTTAAATGTCTTAAAGCTCTCGAATCAGACAATATTTTAGTCGTGCATAAGGTCAATAATTTAAAAAATTACGAAAAATGGACCAGTTTCGACTCCATTTATCACACTTTGTTATTTAAATTTGTAACAATGAATTCAATAAAACCTTTGACAACAGAAATTGATGAAATTTCCGTATATGAATAACACAGATGTAATATCGTGATCGCTTGCAATCACCTTTTTGACAATTCCATACGATCATTGCAATTGAAATATAAACTACTTTCGATGAATTCTTTTTTTTTTTAAATTCACTTTGAGGGTTTATGAGTATGAACGTATATGAATTTTGCACGGGGATGAGAGAGTAAAATTTCAAATTACAGTTGGCAGTCAAATATACAGGCTCACATTGGTTTGTAGCAATCAGATCCGCATTCCATGTGAGAACAAAAGGTAAATAAAGCAGGCCATTTTCTGGTTCGTTACCATCATCCATATCCCTTTTACATACATCTTTATCAATCAAATATTTGAAATATTTGAAAGAAACTGAATTTTTTGTAAGTTTAATAAATTGCAGTCAACCTTTGCTAAAAAAAATCCAATTAAAAAACATCCAATCCACTAGCAATTCAAGTTGATTTTGTATCCTGTATTGAATATCAAGGTTTATTGGAATGGTATACGCACTAAAATAATAAATATCTTCGCAAATTGTTTTCTAACCGCCGACTCGATTTTCGCCGAAAGCTATTTATCCACAGAATGTACGAAAATATATCTGTGGACATTGAACGTTTGAGACTGATCCGAAACAAAAATTTTCGATCGAAAATAAATAGAATATTTTCCTTTACCTCCATTATACGCATTTGGGAAAAGAGATGACGATTTAGAAAAACATATCGAAAAATAACGGTTTAAAATAAAATAATAGAAAAACTAGTCAAAATTAGCTACGCACGCTTTTAATAAAAAACCTCTTAAAATTCCTTAAAATTCTTAAAAATCTCTTACAATTCCATGAAACCCTTTAAAATTCCATTAAGTCTTTTAAAAATCATAAAAATCCCTTGCAATCCTTTAACATTCTACGATAAATTTTAATATACCTGAAAATCTCTTAAAATTATATGAAATGTTTGAAATCATAAAATTTTATGAAACCTCGTAAAATTACACGACAAACGTTAAAATCCTTTAAAATTCTAGGATAAAATTTCTAAAAAATCTTAAATTTCTTTATGGTTCCTCGAAATTCCTAAAAATCTTTTAGAATCCGTTAAAATTCATCGAATACGTTGGAAATATCTCATAATTAACATGAAATCCTTTGAAATATTTTGTAATTTTATAATGTCTATTGAAAATTTATTTAAAATCCTATTAAATCCCTAGAAATTCATGGTAATTCCTGGAAATCATTAATATTTTCTTAAAATATTTATAAATACTTATTTACTTCAGTTTTAATTCTTTCAATTAATCAATAAAGAATCAGATAATTCAGAGTATAATGATTTTTCCGCATTTGTTCTGAAGAAAATGATATTTCGAAAGACAGACTTTTTTGTGTGTCTCTGAAAAGGTAACATTTTCAAGTAAAAATTGTGATTTACAATTGAGATTCAGTGGATCATGAGGAGAAATTTGAGCGATATTTTTACCAGTTTGTGTGAAATTGTCGTCATAATTCAAAAAGTTTTGGCGTCAATTCTCGTATTAAAGGTTGATATGTCCTTTTTAGGTGCTCCCAAGGTTGCGGATTATGTGTTGAAGGGATAATCGAATTCAGGGCGAGTCGCAATAGGTTTCGCTAAACGTGTCCCAGTAGACGTATACATACCTCAAGACAGAAAAACGAGACTAGAACACCATTTTCATTCATTGGACAGTTTCTGGCGATATAAATTATTGCAGCAAAGAGTCGCATGTAGATGTAGTTGTAGGTGTAGTACGCCAAGCTATTTCGGCCAGTCGTAACTCATATTTACGACCAATGGGAGTTACGCCAACTTTAAGAGGCTGCATAATGAAACCCAGTGGCAGTAACCCCCTTTTATTCTTATCCCCAATACAGTCTCACTTCATCTTTTACACCCTCGAGTCTCTGTCTGCCTAATATCCACCCTAAAAATGGCCAAACATATTTCATTTCTAACTTGAGTATGGAATACATCTTGATTTTCATCTGAATACAAGAGGTACGATTCGCTTGGATGGAGAACACATTGTCATTTTCCATAAATTAGCCATTTTTCTATTATTACTACACTGAAAAAACTGTTTGGAGGGGATAAAAAAAAATTTTGTTGGCTGTATAGCAACAAAACATTTTCTTGTCCCCAACAAACACTTTTTTCAGTGTAGAACACAGAGCAGACGATGCGCTCCTCTTCCTTTTCTTTTATAATGAAGCAGCTAATTTATACAATTTTATTGTTATAATTACTTATTTTTACGATCCTTGCAGTAATTTGAAGAGATTTCATCGAATTTTTAGGAATTTTAAAGGAATTCAAAGATTTCTAATAGATTTTAAGTTTATTGGAGTTTTGAATAGATTTCAGGGAAATTACAAAAGGTACCAAAAGAATGTAGAAGTGTTTGAAAAAACTTAATGAAGTTTCAAGGAATTTTAGAGAATTTCAAAATAACAATTTTATTCTTATTCAGGGTGTCCAGCGTGTGGGAAAAGCGTGAAGAGCGGGAATTGTACGGGAATTTTATTGGCGCGGGAAATGGATTAAAAATTTCCTAGAAAAATCTTAAGGAAAGTAATTTCTTCGGAATCGTTGATTTTTTGCTTTGCTTTATAGAATTGGAAAGCGTTCCAACTCATATAACCAAAAATGTCTGCATTACAATAAAATAATGAAGGAAATACTAAAACTCACGTTCTTTCGACAGTATTTCAAGCAATAAAAACTCGAAACATTCTTGGCTAAAACTTCCCAATGGAGGGAAAGCTTTAAAAAGTTCCTAAAAATTCTGAAACTTCCCTTTCTTTCCTTTACCTCCAAGTTTCTGGCCTCTGCACACATAAAGCTCTTTTGTCTGGAATTGTGCTTTGCCATAACGAACAGGAATATAGCTTTTGATTCAAAAGAAGGCCAAATATGTTAAAACCAAAACACGGTTCGTCTAAACTCTCCCAACTATTTTCCAATGAAAACCAAAATCTTTACCGGGGCCGTTTTTGAAAAATTCCATTTTAAAATTTCGAAAAATCGAAATTTCAAGTTTTCTCCAAAACCATGCGAGATATTCAAAAAAGTCAAGACAACAAAATTGTTCCTCGGAAAAATTTCTGTAAAGTGACCTGCTTAGTTTTTTTTTTTTTTTGTTGAGAAACTTAATTTTTAAATTTCAAGAGGAAAATTTTGATATTTCACAGATGTATACAGATTATAACTTTTATCTCTTTTAAAAACTTTTATCCGCAAAAAAAATAAAAATAAGCAGATCTCTTTATAGCAATTTTTGCGAGGAACAATTTTGTTCTTTTGACTTTTTTTCATATCTCGCATGGTTTTCGAGAAAAAGTTGAAATTTCGATTTTTCGAAATTTAAAACGGATTTTTTCAAAGACGGCCCTGGCAAAGATTTTGGTTTTCATTGGAAAATAGTTGGGATACATCCCAGATAAAAAATCAAGAAAGAGTGTTCGCACCTTTGGGTTAAAGTCATTTCAGACGAACCCTGCAAAAGTCTCGAAAGTCCTTCATCTGCGAGTTTCTGCTTCTGGAAGCGCACATTTTTATTAGTAGGTATAATTGTGATGAAATTTTTGACCCCTTCCGTAAACACATATTTAATAACGAAAACCTCGTCTAGCTGAATTTTATGCGAGCCTTATTTTTTGCAGAAGAAGCACGAAATTAATTTTTTCACAACACTATGTAGATTATTTTGATTCTGAAATACTATTTATCAAAAGATTTATCTACCCTGCTTAAAATACCGGATAAAATTGGTTAGGTTTCGGATAAAACTTGGTATGTAACGAATATTGTCTTTCGGATAGAATCAGATAAAAAACAAATAGAAATATTGCTTCTATACACCCAGAAAGCAGTTTCCTTTAATCAAAGAAACGTTTCTTTGATATCCGGTCAAAGAAAAAATGTCTTTGAATTAAAAAAAGTTTTTTTGATTCAAAGAAATTCTTTCTTTAACCGTACATCAAAAAAAAGTTTCTTTGATTCAAAGAAACTGTTTTCTGGGTGAAACCTTGAATTGATGATCTGAGGAAAAAGTTTTGAATAGGACTGGGTAGAATCTTAATGCTGTCCCTTTCTTATTCATTTTTTATCCGATATTTTAAGCAGGGTAATTTAGCATCAAACGTTGAAGATAATCAACAGAGAGGGTAAACCGAGGAACTTTCTGTTACATCTTATTATCTCTAGTTTTGAATTATGCCAAGTACATCGCGGCAATAAAAGACGCCCCAGAGAGAACTTGCCTTTCAATTATCCCAAAATTTATTTTAACAGGGCGTATACTTCCCGCTCTATAAAATGGGGAGAGTAGAAGATTTTGGAGTAGGGTATTCGTATTATTCTCATAACAGTCCGCCGGTTTAACGGGCACGTTATGCAAAAAACGAACATTATCATATATTAAAGAGCAGTCTCCGCCTTTTAAAACTTCCGCCTTAATCGCGAGATTGGGGGAGAACATTCATCCCAAGACAAACGTAACGAAATATTGTTTTATTAAATAATTTTCGTAATACTTCACCCTCATTTCGTAAGCTGGAAACTGGATTAAACAGTGAAGATTCTGAAACTTACGACTCTGATATTTCATAATGTAGTTTTTCTCCCTTGCTTTGAAAGAGAAGATTTACAAAATTTACACTAAGGTGAATGCTAGTTTTACTGATCTTATTTCTCTAAGGCATATTCTCTACCAGGGGAAAACGGAAATCCTAAGTGGTTTCGTTAACCGTTGGCAACACACGTGTTGCTACATCAAGGATTCTGTCTAAGCTAGCTGCACTCAAGTCTGATGTTTGAAAATTGAATGAAGAGAATACTCATCATGATGTGGCAACGTTAAATTATAGAGCAGTGTTCTCTAAAATCCTGATTTCTAGTTTCCACTTTGCACTTTGACTCCCGCGAACCATAAATAGTAATAATCATGCCATTTCCCGGAGGAAGTCTCTAGCATTTAATATGCTAAAAAATTCAGAAAGTTATAAAAAATTCCCACAATCTTGTACAGACAATAAAGAATCTTTCAGTTTCTAATCAAGGTGAACATTTATTGTTCTATAATTTTTCACTTACTCTTTTTTTCATACTTTCCCTTGCCGAGTAAGTTAGAATTGAAAATTGAACTTCCTCATTTTTAAGGAACGCAATAATCCCAGGAAGTTTTCACATAAAATGAATCGTGACTGACTTATTCTAAGATTGAATTTCAGCCCTCTTTAATGATTCAAAATTGAAGCAGATTTTGCTCTTAAATTTCTTCACCTCTGAAATGATTTCTCAAAGGTAAAGTGCCAGTGCGGATGAGTTATGTTGTCTGGAGTTCCGTGCTTTTGCGAATAGCTCGCTTTCCAGTTCTCGAAGTTCTTGAGCGGAATAACGCGACGAAGAAACGTGACCAGGACATAATATAGTGTTACGACGAATGTTCATTCTTGCTCGTCTTTAAAACATACCCCTAGCATTGCCAGCGAGGATATATAAGTTCACACGACGCAAAAATTAAAACTTTCCCAAACTCATATCACTCATGTCGCGGATACAGCTTTCAAACAAACTTTCAATGCTATCGACGTTAACGCCGTCGGACTGATTTTATTACTCTCTTCAGCATATATCAATTTCGCTTACGAATTCCCCATAAAAGCAGACTTTTCAATAAAATGCAAATCATTCCGTCAAATTCGTTTTATTTTAGAAACGTGAACTCGCTTTATCTGAAACAGTACTTGGGACTAACCAAAATATCGAATTATAAATGCTGAAATTATTTCATTTCCGAGATTCAAAATTTATTCAATTATAAAATTTCCGAAAAATAAAATTCTCGACATTGTAAAATTCCCGAATAAATAATTACTGTAAAATAAAACTCCCGGCATTATAAAATTGTCGACAATATAAAATTCCCGACAGTTTATAAAATTCCCGAAATTAAAAATTCCTGACACTGGAAAATTGACGACAATATAAAATTCCTGCAAAATTCCCGAAAAGATATCTAAAAATTTTGAAAAATATATTTAAAATACAGAATTAAAACAATTCTTTAAAATTATTATTTAAATTATTTATTTATTAAAATAATTTCTTCGGGAATTTTTTAGTGTTGGGAATTTTACAATATCGAGAAATTTTAATTTCGGGAATTTTATAAACTATCGATAATTTTAAAGTGTAGGGAATTGTATTTTTTGGGAATTTTCAGTCGTCCTAAATTTCCGATTTGAATCTAACAATATAATTAATTAATTATTATACAATATTTAATAATTAATTTACTTCAAGAATTTAAGAATTCGTGAGGAATTAAATAATTCATGATATGTATAACTCGTTAATTGTACAATTCGTTAATTTTATAATTCGATTTTGATTTAAGGAATTTTAAAATTCGGGCCTTTATAATTCGGTATTTTTATTTTTCGCCAATTTGTGTATTCGATATTTATTTTTTCGGTATTTTTCGTGAGAATCCAGTAATTTACTAATTGATAATGATTTAATAAAAAAATTTACTAATTGGAAAGATATAAAAGAAATTGTGAGAGCCAGGGGTTGGTTGGGCGCATGAAACTTCTGTTTGTAATTGGTATCAATTTTAATGAATTTACATCAAAATATTTCATACGTTGAAAGTCGTATTAAAATCATATCTATTCGTGGATATCTCATGGATAAATAAAGGCAGAGGGATTTTTAAAATGATTAAATTTCTGAATCAAGCTTTGTGTTTAATATTTGTGTTTAATATTTCTGAATATTTATGTATATGTGAATAACATCAATTTGTTAAATTAAGTGCGCATTCGATGTAACATCCTCTTATTTTCACAGAGATTTAATTAAAAGTTTAATCTTCAAATGCTTGTCGCGTTTAGCTTCTTATATGGAGAGGAATTTTAAAAGGAATCCTGCTTTTAAGCGCAACATATATAATCTTAATTGATTTAAGGAACAAGGAATTTTACAATATTCACTTAAAGTGGGCGGAATTTTCCAATTTAAATACGTAAATAATTACGTAAACATAGCGCACTCTCCAGGAAAGAGAAGAGTGCTTTAAAATAAAAATAAAACATTTAAAAATGAACATCTTGACCTGTCAAAATGACGAGGTTCTATCTTCCTTTTTCTCCTTATTTATTGCGCAAATACATACACTTTGAAGCTTGAATATGTAGCCAAATTGGCTAAGTTAAAAATTCCGATTCTAGACTATTTGCTTGGCAAGGTATACTAGACTATTTATTTACACAAGCCATGTGGAGTAGAAGAATTTGCACGCTTCAATTTAAACATGTCAAATACATTGACGCATTCAGAATCTTGTGTGGCATATTTACCTTGTAAGTTTCCTCTGGTGAAATTCAGCTAGAACTACGATTTTCACTATTGGTTCAAACGACCAAGTGGATGTTGACCAGAACATGAAAATAGCCTTAGGTATGGCTATTTATGGTGAAGTAAAGAGTCAATCTTGTAGAAAAATAGTTTAATCAATAGTTTTCTGAAAAATGCATCCAAAAAACCCACACTCAGAAAAAAGTTTGTTTGAATCAAACAAACATATCATTGATATGGGGTCAAAGTAAAAATTTATTTAACAAAGTTTGTTTAATTCAAAGAAACTTTATTTAATTCAAAAAAATTATTTCTTCACATTAAATAAGATTTCTTTGAATTAAACAAACTTTGTTTAATTCAAGTAAATTTTTACTTTGACCCCATATCAATGATATGTTTGTATGATTCAAACAAACTTTTTTCTGAGTGCATGTAATCTTTAAAACAGTTAAAAATTCTTTAAAATTATAAGAAATCTATATAAATTCATTCAAACTCTAAGAAATTTTTTGAAATCCATTACAAATGCCTTAAAATTCCATAAAATGTCTAGAAATCTCTTGAAATATTTATCAATTCTCTGAAATCTCTTAAAATCCCAAGAAATTTCTTTAAATCTTTAAAAGTCCCTCGAAATCTGTGTAAATTCCTCAAAATCCGATGTAATCTTTCAATATCCTTTAATATTCTTTAACATTCCAAAAATTCCATAACATCTCTTGGAATATCTTTACATTCCTAGAAATTCCATGAAATCTCTTTTAAATTGAGGACCTGGATCAAATTAATGGTCGTGCGCTCGAAAACGCGGAAAAGTATTGTCCACACTGCACACTAACGTGGCAGGCTTCACAGCTTAGACAATACTTTTCCGCATTTTCGAGCGCGCAACCCTTCATTTGATCCGGGCCCTCAATTACTGACATTCATAAGAATAAGTAATGGTAGGAATAAAGTTCTACACATTAGTTCATTCTTTACCAAAGAAAAGGAAGAGGATCTTTGTTCTAATAAATATAAAAAATATGTACATTTTAAGTGCTCTATTAATTAATAGATTAATTTCCCTGTTGTGGTAGTGACACAGGATTTTGTCTAAAGTTGAGAAAAGGAGTCAACAATTCCACCGGCAAAGGGAAAATAATTGTCGAATTTTTTTCTGCTGAGATGCTGTTTAAAGTTTGAAGATACCGCAACTGGGAAGAAATAAAAAAATTATTAATTAGTTTAAAACTAATTAAGATACTATATTATTTTCTTATCCAGAATTTCAGGAAAATAATAGTAATATTATGTAATATAATGGGAGTGATTTCTACCTCCTATTTAATAAATGTATAATGTGCTCTAGAGCCACAGAGTCGGTAACAATAGAATTATTAGATTCAATCATACCGGCTTTTGTTGTTAATCCTGCGACTGTTATATTAAATACCTGGAGAGCTGCGGGACTCATGGAAATGACGTCACTGGCTTCCTTTAGAGCTCGGGAAGCTCGCATTTCTCCTTCTGCGGCAATCACTTTGGCTCGAGCCTCTCTGGCAGCTTCCGCTTCTGCAGCCATGGCTCGTTGCAACTGTACCGGAAGTCGAACGTCCTTTCTAAATCAAAGACAGACGTAGGCGTTTGTCACCCTCTCTTTTTGCGAAGCAATTTACAGGTACCATCTCAGGTTTTCTACGTCGAGAATACAAAGCTAAAGTATCTTCCAAGAACATCTCAAGTTTCATGGAAAACCTTTATATCGAACAATAAAGGGAACAAGATGTTCCGCCCAAGGCGATTGCATCTTTTATATCGCCGAAAGGACATCAAGAATAAAATCGAGAATCTGAGTAAAATAAAATAATCGTTTCTCAGCTGTAGAAAAATTATAGTTAGAAATTATTCTGAAGGATAATTTATCATGCAATTATTCACTTTTTTTTCAAGCTGGTGATTTGCTCTAAAAATGATTTTTTGTTTTCGAATGCAAATTGAGAGAAAGAAGTTTCATGTTGCTGTGGAAGTGAAGAGAATTCTCCGCGATAAAAGACATATACTATTTCATCTGGACTGACTTTCCGTGTGGCAAGTTTGTAGAGGCTTATGTTTATTTTAGGAATTCAAATTCTCATATTTACATCTCGACCCGCTCCACCTTGACGCCCCATGGATCCGTGGCTTCGTCGAGGGCGGTCTGCATGGTGTGAGAAATGGTTTCTCGCTCGGCAAGAATCTCAGCCAGACTTCTCGTTCCCAGAACAGTTCGCAATGTACTTGCCGCCAATAATCTTGTGGAGTGGCTTGGGAAATGAAACGCCAAAGAGAATGAACATTACTGAATATTAATGAATATTACGTAATGAAAAAGATGAAGGAAAAAGTAGTCATGAAAATAAAGATAAGAAATGCGCTTCAAAATGTTTTTCTTTTTCTCAAACTACTCTTGCAAGTACAATTTTTTGAATAGATTGAGATTTACAAATCAGAAATATGAAAAATAAAGTCTTATTTGTAAGATATGCTTCAACGATTTTAGCAGGAGTTGGATAGAAGTAAATCGAAAAAGAATTCTTAGAAATATTCTATTTGTGAAGTTCCTTTTAACTGTAACAGTATATTATGTATTCAAATAAAATTTTCGTTTTTTATAACTCCGATTTTAATAAAGGCCAATTTATTATTATTTTTGAAGCATAAATGTTACGAAATCAGTAAAAAGAGGGTTAAAACTCAAATTTTTCTTAGAACATTGCAGTATCTTCAAGAATTTTCTATACGTTTTAAAAAATTCTGCAGCCTTTTAAAGTAGAACACTATTTTAGAATTTCCAGAATATTGCAGGATAATCCTCGAGAGCACGTGACTGAAATGTAAAACTTCTAAAAATAGTCTACCATAGAATTTTCCTCAATATTCAACATTGTTCAATACTGTTTTAAAGTTTGGTTCAACATTCGAAAATGATTTAAAATATTTTTAAATACTTAATCAAGCAAAAGGTTTACGTTAATGTCTTCAGTTTGATATTCATGATGATTTTAAGGGGTTTCAAAAGATATTATATTCAAAAGCATATGCTTGATACAATTTTATGTTAAACTTGATTAAAATACGACTTGAAAGGAGTGAACAAAACGTTATGTTTTAATTTTACTTTTTTTTAAATTGAACTAACATGTCTTACCATAAAATACTCTTTTCACTTAAAGTCGTATGGCATTGGTTCCGTGCAAGTAGAAAAGTCAAGTCATGGTTAGACACACCAAAATGTTCACTTTTACTAGAAATTGTACAGTTAAAAAGTCGCCTTAAACATTTTGAAATCGTTTATTAAATTTGTAAAGTATTTAGAGCTGTAAGTTTTCCGGATAAATCGTAATTTTTACTGCTTTCGAAGCAAAGAATTTTTGAACAAGCATCGTCATTTTCCATAGTCATTTTAGAAATAAAGTTTCATTTCAACAACACAGCAATGAGAAATCAGCCGATTATTCACGTTTGCTACCTCGGAACAAGATTCTTTTTTTGAAAGTGTAATTTTTTGGGAGGATAATAAACTTCCGGCACGGACACTACTGTTTGCTGCTTGGAAAACACGTGCTGTTATCGTATATTCTAATTTCACGGTCATAGGTCTCCCCTGCCTGCTATTTTTTATTTGTACAAGCGTGTGAGTGTTTCATGAGTCAGTCTTTCAGATCCTCTGCGAATTTTCTCATTTACAGATCGCGAATTCGAGCAGTACAATGGTTAAAACTCTCGTAAACAGTAGACTGGCGGAAAACAACGAGCAATCTGTTTCATTTGGTTTCATCAGGTGGAAGCGAATTGCAAACGGAAATTGAAACGGTGATAAATATTTGGATGGCTTGATTCAGACAAAAATTCTTGTTTCAAACAGTGCACAGAAATTAGCCTGGACGCTATTTTCTATCTCGTCACTAAATCAGAATAAAAGGTAGACGAATTTAGAAACTTTATAGAAATAGTTGAAATATTTTTATAGCCGTAGAAGAAATTTTTATTTCAGAGATAGCATCTGTCATGGAAGGTAGTAAATCATTTTTATTCGAGAAAATGTTCCTTTTAGATAAAACCAAATGATAAATATATAAAATATAGATTTTTGTTATATTTTCAATGTTCATAACTTTAAAATTTGAGATACCTGTAATTTGCGATTTTGACGACAGCATTTAGGGGTTCCTTGATCCGATAATAGACAACAGCATCCACGCTGACAGTTACAGAATCCTTGGTAAGAATCTCTTGAGGTGGAACGTCAAATGAAACGGTCCTTAAGTCCACAAGAATACAATTATCCACACAGGGTAGCACGAAAAAAGTTCCTGCATAATAAGCTACTTTCAATTTTACAAAATTCCTCTGCCATTTTTCTGCCTTTTAAATTTAATTCTTGTATGGGTAATTCTCCACAAACTGTCAAGTAGTGTGTTCAGACTTCAAAGTTTTTCCCCTATTCCCAGTTTTTTTTTTTCAGAAATTCCTCTTTTTTCTCCAGTTTTGAGGAAAAGTCCCTTTTTTTCTCATTTTTCACTTAACTGCGCACTGAATCAATAAAGCCCTATAAGAAAATTCAACTATTTGGTTGAAAAATATACTATTCGGTTATAAATTCTCTTGTTAGAACTATTTTGGTTAAAAAGTAAACTATTCGGATGAAAATTTACTTTTACGACTAAAAAAATCAACTATTTTTGATAAAATATGAATTTTCTTTGTTGAAAATTCAAATATTATTTTCTCGAAGATATAAATATTTTATTGAAAATCCGTCTTTTTGGTTGAAAAGTAAACTATACCGTTCAAAATTTATATTTTTGGTTGAAAATTCTAGTAATACTTTGATATTCTTTGTTGAAAAAGAATTTATTCTCCTACTCTCTAAACTTGAAACAGTGAAAAATCAGTGAAATTTCATTGATTCCCAGTCAAATTTCACTGATTCCCAGTCAAATTTCACTGATTCTCAGTGACTATTTTCTCACGATTTTAATCAGTGAAAATTCACTGAGAATCAGTGAAAAGTCACTAAAATTTTCAGTAATCGTCACTAAACTACTGAAAATGTCAGTGAGTTTTCACTGATTTTCAGTAGATTTTTCACTGATTAAAATC
>JAUESH010000020.1:16970540-16981490 GCA_032275165.1 Synergus magnus | reverse complement strand
ACAAGGCATTATAAGTAGTAGAAGCCACTTGAAGTGAGCCACAATGGGTTATAAGTAGTGAAAGACGTTTTAAGTCGGTCACGAAGGATTACAATTTGTAAAAGCTGTTTGAATCTAGTCACAAGGGATTATAAGTAGTAAAAGTCGTTTTAAGTCACCCGAAATTGATGAAAAGTAGTATAAGTCGATTTTAAATCTCAACAAAGGGATGAGTTCATGTTATTTTAAGTCTTATATATTTCATTTACTATTTTATACAATAGAACATATTTTAGTCATTATATAAAAGCCGTTGCTTTGTGTACTGAAAAAATGTCAGTGTTTACACTTTATATAGTTTCAAAGGATACAGAAGATCATTCGAAATGGTGATTGTAATTGGTCGTTGATCTTTGATTAAAGTGCCGCTGGCAAACTATTCGTCGGGAGCGAGTTCATTAGGGGTATAACGTTGTCTGTTGTGACTTCTCACTGTCGTTGAATCGGCTGAAGGCGAATCTTCCACTGCCAAATGGTCCAGGTTCCTGACACACTTCACCGGATCTGCGATATCGATTGCACACCATTGGCATCCGCGAAAAATATATCTCTCTTCTCCAGCGTCTGGTATTTTCCGGAAAAAGTAATTAAATGTCCGGTCGGAATGAATTCTTTCGGTTGGAACAATTAGTTCGCTTGCGTGCAAAAGGACGAGTGTGACTGACAAGACAAATTCAGAAAAAGGGAACAAGTATTCCCTGGACACAACCAACGGTATAGACACACATTTTTCTAGAGTGAGTGACAACAGTAATTTGCAAAAATAGTAGATACGATGGACAGATACATATTGAATATTTTGTTACAAACATTGATGAAATTGAAAAATTATTCTATCATCAGTTTGTGTTTCTCTAATTGAAGTGGCTAAGCTAACAGGAATATTGTGAGGTAAAATTCAATCTAAATAAATTGCATTTCATTTGCAAAAACGGTGCATACTGTTTGTCAAATAATAAAATTTCTTTTTAGCTACTGTCCACCAATGATTGATTGGCACTCCAAACCTATTTTCGATGTGGATTTTCCCTTTCGAGGAACATCACAGTGTGGGTATTTGTTTCTTGAAGCACAAAGCGGTAATTTCTCGTTGGTTTTAATGGCTTTAGGACGAAGGTTAACGAGCGTTGGGAATCTTTCTACGATTTGATGGCTGCGAAGGGAATTTATAGGCTCGTAAGGCGAAGCAAGAAGCCTTATCTAATCCCTTGAATTGTGTTTAAATCGTTTAAAGAATGATAAAAATAGTTTTGTGAATTAAGTCATTACGAATCTAAAGAAAGAAATTTCAGCAATATTTTTCTAACTGTCTGCATACAGATTTCGAGCGGAAAAGTTCTATGAAAGAAATGCGGGACATAAAACCTCTAAACTGATAAAATGACTCGGGGTTTTCTTTACAGTTAGACATATAGGATACGATCGCATTGTCAATCGAGCGTTGAAACTCAATGTCGTAAAAATAAATCGAGGACATAATCGATTTGGGCGCGCGTCCGAAATCTGAATTTGGGAAGGAGGAATCTGAAATAGGGGACGAGCGATGGGCAGAAAATCTTCTTTACGATTATTTGGGTCACTGGAGATTATTACGATTGGCATTTGTACATCCCTCATCTATATTTTAGTTTAGGAGTAAACGAATAAAGTGATATTATCCCCCAATCTTCTCACATTTAGCGAGTGGTAAAGCGTACAAATATTATTATAAATCCATATAACAACAGTATAATTTCGTAGTAAATACTGGCTTGTGCATGAGCATCATTTTTTGGGCGAGTGAAGCTACGTCGCACTACGTGTACATAAAAATATGCTTAACCAAACGAGATTTCGTTGCGGCCCGCGCAATAAAACTCGATGGAATTTACACGGAAATGAGACTTTACTGCCTCGGCATTCACCTCCCCACCAACATTTCTACCAACATCTAGTCGTCTGACCCGCTGTGAAATTTTATCCCTTTTCCTGCATTATTACGAAATGAAAATATTTTACTTTCAAATTTGCATATATTGTCAAGTATATATTTCTAGGATATTAAAAGTCCGTAGAGCAATGACGAGAAATCAAATATTGAGCAGTTTTAATTGAAATAAACGAGAAACTATAGTATTAATTAATATGCACTGAATATTCATGTTTTTGTCGACATTTGGCAGATGTCCATCGCACCAGTTAACACATGGCAAATCGCTATTTTGGCAAAAATGAAGCTTACGATCAGATAGTAAAAGTTGGGTATTTTTTTTTAAACAATCCTTCGTTATTTTTGTGTCGGATATTTCCTTAGCAGTGCACTGAAAGCCGCACAACAAATTTTTTAAAGAAACGCTTTTTCAAATCAAAAAAAGTAAAAAAGGGACTTTTTGATCGGACTATGGATTAAATACTCTGATTCTCTGATTGCTTTATTTTACCTCTACAACGATAGAAATCAATCTGTGTATTCAAAGTATGTACCTTCCCCGAGTTCTAGATCGATGGCGAAAGTTGGCCGAGTTTATGTTTTGAGTTAAAGCCAAAGCATCATCGTACACATATATATGTACACCGCAGAAACGATAAAAGATTTCTGATAAGTCTGCCGCTTCGGAAAATAGAGCTCATTCATCTCAACCAACAAAGACCTACTATCGCAGCATGCATAGAACACACCAGAGACCACAATATTGAAATGGCGAATCAATAGTGCCGTGTCGTTTGCGTAAAACGATGTCAAAGAGAAAATTATTCTTCTTTTGTCTCCCAATGGAAAATGATTTGCAAAGAGAGATATCCTGTATCTTAATTGAATTTTATTTGAAAAAAGAAGATGTTAAAGCTTTTTTTCGAATCTGGTATGCTTCTGAAATCTCGTTAAAGAATGTCAAATCGTTTTAGAAATGGTAGGCATTAGAGATGCACCGCAATGGGATTGGTGGTCGCTGAAAGAGGGTAAAATTTCCTCAAATGTCGAGAAGAAGCAATGCATGATTCAACCGGAAATTCGTTCGGCAAAGCTTTTTTCCGGTCGGACAGCCGGAAAATGTCGCCCAGCATAGCAGGACTTAAAAAGAGAACAATTTTCTCGTTCAGTAACGAGAAAATAAGAGGAAAAGACTCGCCCAAAGTTCAGACTACTACATTCATTATTAATTTTCGCATTTTTCATTTCTCATTATTCGTTTCATTTGAAACGTAACGTCAGATTAGATTAATCACTGTCAGGCTTCTCCAAAATTTATGTATAATAGTGCATTCTTTTATTTCCCTCAATAGTACTATTTTATATGCGAATACTATTCTTATTTTTACCTTTTACGATTGCTCTAGAAATAAAAAATTTAACTGCATTTTGTATGTCCTTCCTTGACATAGCAAGAAATTAAATTTTTATTTCATCCCTAAAGAAATTTTTTATTAAATTTCTATGAACTGGCTTTTTCTCTTTGTTCTCCACATACTCTCCAAGGCACAACTTACTGTAGAAGCTGAGAGATAACAGCCTCGAGACATTACTGAGAAAACGAGTTTGTTTTAATACAATTTCTAGCAAGAAAAAAAAATCTTCGCTGCCAACTTCTTCTATAATACTTCTTGTAATAATAAAGTTTTACATGTTATACCTAAGTTATAAAACAATTTACGTCTACTTTTAATCTGAATCTTTCATTTAGTTTGCAAGAGAATTCCATAAATCATTATTTGAAACAATAGTGACAAGAACACTGCCAATTACACGAATATAATTGTCGTAATCATGACAAATGAAAATGATATACATCACGTTGATTGACGCAATTCATGTTGATTTCCATGTAGGTCAGCGCATCTCACAGTCCAGATTCTAATATTACATTTGACAGAATTCCCTTCAATGTGGTCAAAAATTTTCAAAATATTGTCGTTTAATTATGGCGACAACATCTATAAAAACAATGGTTTTCAATTTATCACTCGGAAATGGGATGAATTTTATGAATATATAATCGAAATGCCAGAGATTTTTCAAATCAAAATCCCCATATTTCAATACTGACATTCGTATTTCGGGAAACCTCTTTTTCTGAAGTTTTCACTATGGGTAAGAAGGTATCGAAGTGCAGCTTTTTCATCTTATCTCCGTTTTTTTGTACATATAAGAGTAGGAATAACCATTCTTCTTATTCTTCGTACTGTACTTTGAAGCGCTCATTTATCTAACATATCCTTGAACATCTCTCAGACAACTCAACACTTGAATTGTGGCAGTATCATTTTATTGAAGTAACATTGGCGCCAGATGTTTCTGAGTGACAAATATTTATAGCATCAAATTAAAACAGCCCTATATCCATAAATCACACAAAAAAATTACAGCTTCCAATTCTTGCTTTACACAAATGGACAATTAATAATATTCAAGTACAGAAAAGATACAAAATTACATTATTTCCATTAAATTATTAAATTATTCAAATAATTTTTTTCAATCTCAAGCCAATTATATTTGATTACATCAATTTTTTAAAAATTGTATGGGCTTTAATAAGATTTTCTGGGATTTTAAGTAATTTTAAAGGAATTTAAAGGGATTTTACGAAATTTAAAGTCAGACCCACTTAATTTACTACAAAATTAATCATTATTATAGTAATAATAATAATATGACCCTAATATGACTCCAATTGTCACCTAATGAAAACTCTGCGAATCAACTTCATGTTGCGATCGAATGAACGAATGAACTAACTAACAAATGGGATTCGTAAGATTATTATACGTAATAATATCAAAAGTAATTCCCATCGAAGTAGTTTCCTAGAAAAGCAAATTAGTGCAAATGTGTTTCGTGTGGTACCGTGAATGGCCAATGACAAATCTCATTGGAGAGATTTGGTTAACCAAATAACCGCAGGTCGATGAGTAGTAGACCTACTCTTGATTTCACTTCGAACGATCTGATATTAAAGTTCGAAGATACCTCTCGCAGTTGATAGTCCGATCATTTCCTCTATTTCGCTTTTGTATTTATATATGGTCAATGTGAATAAACTTTGTCCCTTTGAAACGTCGAGCGAGGTTATCATCAGAGTTATCGCATTCGATTGGTGAGCTCCAATGGGAGCCTCAACGAAAGCTGCGGTTTGGTGTGCGGAAATGAAATTTGCAGCATTAACAAGGTTGCAACATCGCAACGATGAAAATCTGCAAATACGGGCTCTGCGTAATGAATCTTTAATAATCCACTGTTCGGATAACTCGGACAAATTTTCCTCTATTTTGAACCATGGAAAGATACAATTGTCACGTGTTTCATTTTAAAATTATTATTATGCTTTTATAGAAAAGGAATCCCTGAGATTTAAAAAATTGTAAGAAATACAAAATACATAAAGCGTAAAAAAGAGGGTTCGATATTCTGTTGTTATAACGGTTTCTAAGGAAAAAACATTTTACTAGGACATGAAAGAGAAGGACTCTATGAAAGACTGCGAAGGGCTTTTAGAATTATTACTGTTGTCATAAACCCCTAGCTCATGCATAAAATAACTCAAATCATGCTCTCTCAATTTGAATTAGTTAAATTTTACTAATTAATAGCATTTTCTTACTAATTCAAATGGTGTGAAGTTGTTTACTATAAATTAGTAAAAAATTACTAATGTCATTAGCAACAAGGGCCAACTAAATGAATTGGTAACTCCTTACTAAATGAATTAGTAACACATTAGTAGAATTGAAATATCTTAAAAATTTTAAGATCTCTTAAAATCTCACAAAATATTCTAAAAGTCAGAAGAATCTTTTTAAATTCCTTAAAATTCCGTGATCTCATGAAATTTCTTAAACTTCCATGAAATCTTTTAAAAATCATAAAATTATTTTTAAATCCCTTAATAAAATTTCATGAAAGACGTCAAAATTCGACGAAATCCATTAAAATCTCATAGAATAACTGAAAATTCTTTATAATACTACCAGAGCTGGGCAAGACCGTTAATTGGTCCGTTAATCCGTTAATTAACTGAATTAAATTTTTTGTTAACTGTTAACGGACTATCGGGATTAACGGACTATTTACCTTCCGTTAACTCAAAAATTTTTTGAAATAAACCACTTGCTGCACTGTGCATGTAACCAATATTCTCCACCAATTATGCTGTCAGATGAAAATTTCGACATGCTTCTGTTCATGAAGGGCAATTTCCACCATATGAACAATAGTCAACAATAGTGAACATAGTCAACTTGTACCTTGCTATTGTTATAAAAATTGGATATTGCGTTTAATTCAATTGTTCAATTTATTCTCACCTTTTCCATTTCTTTTCATTTCGCAAAGTCTTTGTAAATTTCACAAATTATACACTCCAGTGTTCCCATATCCTTCAAAAGGAAACAAAAAAAGATATTTTATAGTCTTGATACATTTTTGGATGGATTCAGGGGAGAGGGGAAATTTTTTTTTCGTATAAAAAGTTAACTTTAACGATTAACGGATTAACTTTAACTTCCGTTAAATTTTCGACAGTTTAACGGATTAACGATTAACTGAATTAACTTTCCAATTAACTGTGCCCAGCTCTGAATACTACGAAATCTTTGGAAATATTCCAAAATCTGTTAAATAAACTATAAAAGCTAAATAATATGACAAAAATAACACAGTTATTTATACAAAAAGTTTAACATTACTGATGTTCGAAGAACAATGCATTGTGAACAACTCAAATAGTAAGTAAAACTACTAAATAGATTAGTAAGTTCTTCTTACTAATTCACTTTGGTAATGGCTGACTTACTATTTCATTGAGTAGAAAGTGTAGAAATTACTAATTCAATAGTCAAATGTAAGGCTACTAATTCAATTAGTCAAATTCTTACCAATTCAGATTGAGAGAGTGAAATTACAAAAAATATTCAAAATTCTAATACTTCACAACATTGTGAACGGAAAAGAAAATAACAAACGAAGTGAAAAACTCTCTTTGCCTTAAAAGCGATATTTTCTATAATCTTCGTGAATCCCGGCTGTCATCGGCAGATGTCAACGCATCGGCAGAGGCCTCGAGACTGGGCAGGGCGATTGAACTTCTTTGAAAGTAAGCTACCGTTTCGGAAGTTCCAAGGGCACACGTGGGGTAGGTCGTTCGCCAAATATCCATCGGATAGGGAAAGGATAGCATGTGGGGTGTTAAAGCTGGACAGAGGGATGGAGTGAAGTGCGCATGCCCAATACTTTTGCATTTTGCACGTGCGCACACACCCTCACATGCCTGTCACGTGCGCTTACACACGTTTACACGCTTTGGGGCGCCTCCACACACCCAAATCCATTCCCCTCTATATATTTACGTACACTTCACACTCTCGCCCCTGCAAATGTGGTTGGTCGTTGCTATCAGTGTTTGCCTGTTCGGCTGGGATGCTAGAGAGTCGTTGGCGCAAACCCGAGGCGAAAAACGGATCAGTCGCCTTCACGACGCGGCGCCGCGCGCGACTTTCAGCGCTCTCTCGAAGCATCTCTTATATTATAATTATTAAAGTAAATTATAATCGTATTATAATAATATTATAATTAAGCTTACATTCCTATTTACTCGTTTTCCCCTCTTCGCCGCAGATGAGAGTAACGAGACTAAAGTAAAACTCGCCGGACTATTTTTAATTTTTAATATCTGATGTTAGGGAAGAAGTCGGCGCCAACGAGCTCTACGAAAACTCGTAGCGATTCGCTCAAAAAGCACTCCAGCGGGCTATAATTACGGCCTGTTTATAATTAAACGCTGACGCGGCGGACCAGGTTTTGTTTCACGAGTTTTAATCTAGTTTAGACAGGGACCGTGAACCAGACTTGTGTTTCTTACTCGTCGCGACTGCGAGTTCGGAGGACGAATTTAAACGAATGGGAGACCAAAAAAAAGAATCGACCAGACGATCAATCAGACTAAGTGTGAACCAATTTAGGCCCTGGATAAGGCCGGATATTGGCGGTGAATTTTAATGTAAGCGAGCTAATTATCGCCGTCACTCGCTTTCTACTCAATCGAGATAATGCACACTGAGTGAGGTTGATCGAGTGATTTCGGGGGAAGTGAGGGAGGAGTACTTCCGGTGTATACTCTTGACCCGGGTTTACATTACACGGGCAGTGCAGCCAAGCGAAAATGATCGGAGTTTGAGAGAAAACTGATGAGTGAGATGACAGTGTTGTGCATCTTTTGGGCGACCTTGTCCACTGTGGCATCCATCCTCGCGTGTTCTGGATTTTATCTGCCTTATTGGATTCAGGTACTTGACGCTAAATTACACTTTTTATATTAAAAGCGAAAAATTAGGTTAATGTGTCAACAATGTATAATATTGATTTTTTCTTCAATCTCCATTATCGAAATTAAATTGAATTTCTCATTAACACGTTTTTTTCAATAATTTCGAACGCAGCAATTTATTTCATAAATAATTATGGAATTATTTATTAATTAACTTTATGGGTTCGACATTTGTTTCAATTATATAGAGTCTCTGATTAAAACTTGATTTATTTGAAAATTATAATTGATATAATTCTGGATATTGAAACACATTAAAATTAAAGAGAGAAAAATCGTGAAATCTATTCAGTTTAATTGATCTTATATATAAAATTGGGCTTCGATGCACCTGGTATTAAATGAGGGATTTTTCACTTCAGTTCCATGATCATTAAGTAAAGTACAGGCAGCTGGAAAGAATTCGAGGAGAGTTCAGTAAAATAAAAAAGCGATAATACTTTGTATACTGTGAAAAATTACTTGTAATTGATATTTCTGATAAAAAGGTGTGAATTGAAATGAATTAAATTGATTTCGAAAATGAACAAAACGACATTAATTTAGATTCAAAAGCGTTGCGAATTTGACAGCTATGGAATTATTTGATATTGCTTTGTGTTCACTTTGAACTGTTTTGATTTAAAATTCAAATTTTCGATATTATCACTTGTTTTAAAAAAAGAATATCAAACTTTCCTAAAAAGGGAATGGAAATTTAAATCAATTTCAAGGAACTTCTCAACTCAAAGACTGAAATAGAATATTTACTAAGCGTTCACCCTCGTCTTGAGCAGAGCGTGAGGACATATTTAAATCATCCAAAAACAGAAACGCGTGCGTGTTGAAAATCGTAAACACGTGCGCCTTATGTTTTCCCAATTTCAGTAAAAAGGGATTTCATTAGAAAATGTTGCCTGAAATTTCATGACTCAAATGAATAATAATGAATAATCTCATTTTATTGACGATTCCAATAAGCACGGTATATTCACGAAAATTTAACTTAGCGCCATAACTGGTATTGTTTAAAATTGTTTAAATCGCTTTCTGAAACTCGCATGACACGTATAGCCGGATGAGCTTGGATTTATTTGCGCGATTGCGTTGACAGTGGACGAATAATTATTTATTTTAAAGAGAAAATGGAGCTCAGTCATAAATCGCACTAATCGCATTTTCTGGAATTTTGTACCAAGTGACATTTGGACATTCGAACAGCAAAATCTGTTATATGTATTCACGATTGGATGGCAGTTAATTCGAGTGAGACAATATTGATGGGGGATAATTGAATAAAGAACGAAATTCTATCTGTTTGAAAATATGAGAACGCAAGTACATTTCAAATAACCGGAATAAAGGTAAACAAAACAAAATGTATACTCGGAATTTAAATTAAAATGCTGTATTCCCTATTTATGGTATATTCAATTACTCTGATAAATGTGGAAATTAACAGATGTTTAAAGAATCATGTTCAAAATATACAAACAAATTTCTTGGTCTGCAGTTCGGGAAATCAAATTGTATTCCTTTCATGTATCGACCTTCAATCAATTGTAGTATATGCCAATTCTGTTAATGAATTCTCCAAGCTTAATGTCTACCAATTACAGTGAATAATTGTTACAGAGCAGTCTGCAATCTCTTGATTAATTTGCGATAATTGAACTGAATTAAGGAGATGGTGAAATTAATTTTTGAATAGTTTGAACTCGATTTTTTGAAAGAAATTTCATGAAAGACATAAAAGAGATGAATTTGTTCCACTTCTTGACATTTACTTTATTATTTAATTTTTTACGTTCTGAAAGGAACAACAATTTCTGGAAGACTTAATTTCCAAAGTCAAATGTTGATTATAAACTCTATTCTTAAGGCCGATTTATTTCCGGTACAACAAATCGCATGGGTAAAACTTCCGACTCGAAAGTGTACCAATTTACGATGTACCCAGAATAGCACATAGGAAATTGTGCTTCAGTTCGAGTTATTACGAAAGTTGACTTTCCTATTACTAAATTGGCCTTAAGTAAACTTTAGTAATTTCATTTGAGTACTCTGCATCACACCAGGGACTGCAATTTAAAATATTAATCCCTTCGCCTATTTTCGTAATTAAATTTAAGACAAAAAAAAAGGAAAAGGACTTTAAAAAAAAAGGAATCAAGGTATTCGATAAATTAAATAAGTAAGAGAGAGTTAATGAGAATCATAATGAGAGACTAAACTGTGACCATTTGTATTATAGTTTGCTTTGATTCCTGAATAATCATTTCCTAGTGGAAATTTCACCCCATATATGTGTAGAATCCTCTTAACAATAACGTACAATAGAATTAGTAGCAGAATTTCACGAAAATGTAATTCGATTTTGTAGCACAAATCAGCTTATAATGCACGTTATTAATCTAATAAAACGGAATAAAATACTCTCTAAACTTGAATTAGTGAAAAATAAGTGAAATTTCACTGATTCCCAGTTAAATCCCACTGATTCTCAGTGACTCTTTTCTCACGATTTTAATCAGTGAAAAATCTACTGGAAATCAGTGAGTCACTGAAATTTTCAGTAGTTTAGTGACGATTACTGAAAATTTCAGTGACTTTTCACTGATTCTCAGTGGATTTT
>JAUESH010000020.1:16916991-16933317 GCA_032275165.1 Synergus magnus | reverse complement strand
TAAGGCACTGTTAGGATTTTCCATTCTTTGTGACTAGAAAATCTATGCACGTCTAGTTAGGCCCCAATCTTATATTTGAACCAGGTTTTAGTTGGGCCCCGATTCGAATAAAAGAACCAAGAAGTTTTAGTGAGGAACTGTTCGGGTCTTAGCCAGTATGGCCCGTTTTACTGAAATATTTCCAATTCTCACCAAAATAAAAAATCATAATATTTATGATGTAGATATTGAAAAACACAGTTAAAAATAAAATTGTAAGAGTTTTTACGGCACATTTGAAAAACCAGACACTCGTCCTCTAAAAAATGAGAAGTCCAAGAGACACACAGCTACAACGATATATTTTCATTTATTATAATATAAATGTATCGTTATGTTATAATATACGATACCCCTCTCATTTTCTTGTTTCTCTTAACCCATATTTGTCTGCAATTTTCTTAATTCATTTTTGCTATAAAGACATTGGGTTCTAAAAAGCGTCTAGACTGGGCCCTACCAATAGTCGGGCGATAAAAGGGTACTCTCGTTAGAGCCCGCTCAGAAGTTCTAGCTAGAAACTGGCTAAAACAGCGTTACAGAACTAGTCAGGCCCTCTCCATTTTCCCAACCAGCGCCCGATTAGAAATTTGGAAAACTAGCCAGAGCCCTACTAAACCCCGATCGGAATTTCTACATGGGTAACTCTGAAGATCAAATCCTTTTTACACGCGATTAAATGGTAGAAGAGGCAATAAGGTGGGACCCTTGCTAGTTGCTATACAGGATCGTCACATATGCGAATAATTAAAGGTGCCTGCCACTTATGTGGAGAGATTTCGCAGCTCGTTTACGCTAAGATATTTAGGCATTTAGTAGATGAGTAGATAGTATTTATTTTAATTAAATTCATTTTAATTAAATTCATTTTAATTAGTTTCTAAATTTATACGTTTCACGAGTAAAAAAATTTCGTTGAGTTTTAGTTTGGATCCCAAATAGAAACTCCCATATGAAATCAATGAGTAACGTGGTCTGAACAAAAAATAAAATGGGACTTTTCTAGTACTTTTGCGTAAACAAAAAAGGAAATAGGACTTGTCTAGTTCTTGTGGTTCTTGTGTCTGCACAAAAAAGGGAGTTTTTTTTAGTACTTAATTTACCGAATAAAAACGGAAACGGGACTTTTTTAGTGTACCTTTGTCCGAGCAAAGAAGGAAATGGGATTTTTCTATTAATTTTGTCAGCATAAAAAAGAAATTATATAGAATTGACATTTATATTGTATGATAAGCGTATTTTAAATCAAAGGGTGTAAAAAAGAAATAAAACAATTTTTTAAATGATTATAATGGTTATACTGACTTTATAATTATTATGCGAATGTGTATAGTTTTTTCCTCTCCATATGGGCATGAATCTGTTCCCCAAATAAATTGCATCCATAATAGTGTGGGTTTTTTGTTAAACAATGATTAATTTCTGATCACAAAATCGAGAAATTTACGATCTTATAATCAGAAATTAATAATGTCACACATACACGATAGCTTCCTTCCTAGAGTTTTTCCTATATTCGTTTAAAAATTGTGGATTGTTTATTTCATGAAAGATAACTGGAAGTCCAGAACAAATAAAAGTCTAATAAGAAGTTACGTAACATGTACGCTAAGCTTAGAGTGAAACACATTTCAAAATATAGATATCGCACCTGAAATCTTATATTTTTAAATCTAAAACACTTGATTTTTTATCCGGCATTTCGTTTCTGGAGAAAAAATGTTTCCCGAATATTTCCAAATAGTATATAAAAATGTCAACTTTAGACCTTTCTGAAGAGGAACTTTGGACCCTATTATTTAAAATCATGTTTATATATTTATTTCTATCCCTCCCTTCGGCATAATTGAAATTCTTCCCGAACTTGTTCCTTCCACTTTTACCTCCAATTGTATCTAGAAAGATAATTTTCAGATTCCCCCCTTTCACAAGAATGCCAGAAGGTGCACGATACATATATCCTTTTTCGTCTGCCACAAAAGAACATAACCGAATTTTATTATTTATCGTGTCCGTGCATTCCACGGAGGATGCACGTATCGCGATGCATTTCTTTATTTTATCACGACTCTCGTTCGTGAGTTGGATCGGTAGTGTGGGGGCGGAAACGGCACGGGTTCTGCAAACTATTTGTAATTTTCCGCTCGGTCTGTCTCAGGAACTCCGACATTTTATACGTTACGTTCCTCGGAAGCTTCAGCATGCGAAAATAAAATGCGATCCACAAGACTCTTTCCGCCATTGATTCCCTTCACGGTGTGTCTCTTTCACTCAGCAACTTCAAATCGGACCCTGACCGAATTTATTCCCTCGATATATCCATTTTTTTCTTTCGCCTTCCATATTTTCTTTTAACTATATTTCTCACTCATTTAACAATAGATCACGTTTATCCCAAGGAGCACGCACACTCATAATCGTAAATGCTGCGCCATATCTGCTTAGATATGAAAGCTTTATAGCGCACGATTGATTTCTCGTTTTTTCTTCAACTACTAAACCGTGTCGCTGATATGAAATTGAACACTTAACGTGATTTCTTACGAATGGCCCTTATTTTATGATTTTATGAGAATTGTAATAATAAAATGTTCAAAATCTTATTAAATGCAGTAATCTCGTGCGCTACAGCTGGCGAGAAACATTGCATTGACAATTAATAATACGCAAAACAAAATTCCCATTCCCATTTAAAATATTTGAAGCCCTTCCAATTTTTAAGGCCCTGAGTTTAAAATGTTAAATTTGGAACATTTAAAAATGAAGAATTAAAATTTAATCTTCAAGGCGCATAGTTTTAAAATGAATAGTATTTAAGTATATAGCAGAAAAACTTTACCTTTAAACTTTAGCTTCTGATTCCGTAAAAACAATTATTATTAATAAAACAGAACAATTCAAATTCAGTGGAAATGAAGCTAATTCAATGTGAAAGGGCGGACAGAATACATTGTGAAGCCAACGTATTTTATTATATAGATTTACTGAAGAAAAACTTCACCACGTTCAAAATCTGCAGTTGTAAGATGTGATAAATAATGAAAGCTAATATTTTAAATTTAATAAATCAAATTTGACTCAATAAACGATTGATTTGCGGTCAACAAACTTTTTAATTATTTCAAAACCGTAATAATGGCAATGTATATATAGAAATGTATGCACCCCGCATAAATTGTGGTAGACTCTCTATGGCTTGTGAACTAGCCAGTAATGAAGTTTGGAAACACAATTATCGCGTTCTATAGATTGTGTTTCAAAGTGATTACAAATTTTAATAGAAAATATTGGAATAATTGATTGTGCCTTTTATCTGGATATAATCCAAAGAGTAAGCTCCCATTTTAGTGGATATAAAAGTTATTAATATAGTTAAATAGCTCGTAAAGTTATTATATAGTAATAGGGACATGTTTATTATGGTGTTTATTATGGCGGAATGTTCACGACTTTGTATAATTACGGATCCGTCAATAATTTGTCATTATTTATTTGAATTATAAACAAGGTCTCCTTATAGAGGTTAAGTGAGAAGGAAATCGAATCTTAAGCCTCAAAGAGACGTAGATTGCAGTTTTCGAAGTTTAATGTGTTTGGTTAAGACTAGACTGAGCAGTTACTTCTATCTTATGTCAAGAGAAATTGCTATTTGCGGTTCAGTGCAATACTATAAAACCCTAGAGAGTTTGAAGATACTGTGCCAAACCATAGGTACCAGCTTCAGACCTTAAGTTGTGATCGAACAAGTGCTTGAGAGAACTTCGCGTAACTCGAAAGTGCGCCTCGACATTGGATGAGATTAGAGAAAAGGATCCGTTGAGACAGAAAGTTGCAGAACATCTGTAGGTAATCTAATTTTCTCATCCGATCGAAAATAGTTCTCGATTATATATCTCGTATCTAATAAAGAAATAAAGGAAAATTTCACGTACCTGAGAGCAAATCGAAGGAGACCTGGAGCGACCACAAAACATCGAAGGACCCTAGAATAAGAAAAAAAAAACATCATTCACATGGAAGAAAGTTGGCCAAATAGCTCAGTAATATTATACATAGTCACTAGCCAAAATTAATTATAATTTCCTTTTAAAATTAAAGTACCATTTTGAAATTCTTTATAATCCCAAAAAAATACCTCAGATTTCTTTTTAATACGCTAAAATCTTTTGAAACTCCTTAAAATTCTAGACAAACTGGAAATTCTTTATAATCCTTCGAAATCTTCTAGAATTTGTTAAATTAACTATAATACATAAATAATATCACCAAAATAACATAGTACGTAAATCTCAAAGTGTCATAATAATTAATAGCCTGGCTCGATGACAGAAAAAATTACGAGACAGTTAATTTTTAAATGTATTATTTGTTTTCACTGTAAAAATCATTTTACTTTTATATGTACATACAGAATATACGTAGAATAATATAAATTTGTACGTGCGCGCTGAATTATTTAATATTTTTATGGACGGAGCTTTTGTAAAAGGATTTATTTCAATGTTGAATATTACCATAGGACATTTGCATGAAAATAATTAATAATTTCGAACATTCGAATATGTTCATTTACTTCAATATTAATACTATATATTTTAATATTAAGCAATAATACAAGCTGTTAACAAATATGTTTAGTTTACTGATCCAGATTTTAATAATACATGTCGAAAAAAATGCAGAAAATTGGAAAAGGATATTTATTTTAATAAAAAGCATGAATACGAGTACTATTGGTTTTTAGGAAAACCAGAAAATATAATCTATGTTAAAAAAAAAAGTTAATACAAAAAATGTTGTTTTCAAATTCCATGCCATTGTCTCTTGAAGATCTCTCATGTAAAAAATGCTGTATTCATAGCTGGGTTAATTTAAAAATGAAAAGGTGAATAAAGAACCCTAATGAGGAAAAAGGACTGTGCCCTCGTTTGTGCAGGGGTGCTTTTTAACTTTAGTATCCTTCGACGTATTCTAGCGAGGGAGTGTTTTTGTGAAAGCACGGAATTGCCAATCAAATATTCAGTCGTGGTTGTTTAACCGCTGCAATAAAGAATGGGTTTCCGCGAGCTTCCTCTATTCGTGGCGCTGCTTTTACTATACAGAGCTTTTCAGAACTTGAATGGAAAAGGTGGAATCACCACCGAGCGAGGGGTGAAGACTGTTTACATAAAACCAACACTGGATGTTCCATTGTTAATGCCGAGAGAGTACTTCACACGAGTCTCAGTGAACTGAAGGCGAATTTTCGAATGGCAAATATTTCAGTATGTCGTCGCGAGAAAAGCGGATAAAATGCAAGCACGTTGACACGACGACGCAATTAGGTAAGTTGAGAGCACCAAAACATTTTAGATTGAGTTTGATATATTTAAAAGTGTTCTGAACGCTTGAAAAATCCACTTATTTTTCAAAGCGTATTGCAGAAAAAGAGACAATTTTTATTTTTCATTCATATCTTTACCTGCTATTGTACTTCAATCTTTTGATATTTTTTAAAATTCTACGACAACCTTCGAAATCATTAGAAATAACTTAAAATTCGCTAAAATCTCTAAAATTCCTAGAAATCTCTTGAAATCCCTTAAATTTCCATGGCAACATTTAAAATGCGTTAAAATTCTTTAAAACCTTCTAACATTCCACGATAACCTTTAAAATCCCTTAAAATATTTTTTAATTCCATTAAATCCCTTTAAAGGTCCACGAAATCTTTCTAAATTCCTCAAAATCTCTTGAAATCCACAGACAGTCACATACCTTAAAATATCTGAAAATATCTTAAGATTCCTAGAAACCTTTTGAAATTTCTTAAAATTCCTAGAAACTTATTGAAATTCCTAAAATTCCACGAAAAACTGTAACCTTTAAAATCTCTTAAACTTTATTTATTATTACTATATGTAATAAAGAACTCTTTAATCAAAAGAATTCAATTGAATAACGGTAATTTTAAAAATTACTTCATTACAAATTTTGAAATTGCATAAAAAAGGAACAAAAAAACTTATAATTAAGATAAAAAAAATGTAGAGAAGTTGTTTGAGTCTCGAACAAAGGAAAGAGAAAATTCAAAATTGGAGAGACAGACATTTGATATGTTAATTTTCTGTTGGGTTAATTTAAAAAGCAATTATCCTCGTTGAACGTAAACAATCAGAGAACTGGTGTAAAGACTGGCAAAGGAAGCAAGGGTGAGAAGGCCCATTATTCTCCCTTAAACTGCTTTTAGTAAAAGTAATCCCAGATTTTTAATTTTCACTTTAAATAAAAAGCTTTTCCAATCCCTTCGTAGATTAGAATATCAAGCATCCACACTCATTCTCACTCATCTGTCTCGCTTGATATCGAACAAAATAAATTCTATTATATTCCGAAAATCATTTATTTTTTCATCACAATTTCATTCAAGGGAAAAATCCATGAAAACTAAATAAAATTTCACATTTTACAGAGCCTCTATCGATATTGATTTCATTTAATGCTTTTTCCACGGCTCTTTATAACTGTGTTAATTAATTGATAAATAAATATGAATCAATGAAACTCATTACTTTTATTTACTGACAATGAGAAAGTACAAAACACAAATATCAAATATGTATAATTAATTGAAACTCTTAAGTATAAGTCGGTGAGTAAAAACAAATGTGGAAAAGCGCTTTCTGCCGAATCATTAAACATTCAGGTGCTCTCTCGTACGCAAAATTCATTCTGTATTTTATTATCAAAGTGTCGCAAAATCTGAGCCGAGCGGAAAGAGTAAATGAACTGATAAAATTATATATTTTATTGATCAAGCATAAAATGTTCCGTAAACTACTTCGAGGCCAAAGAGATAAATTTTCCAGTCCCATTTTAAATTTTGATAAGTCACATTTTATTAAATTAATTCTATATGGAAATATATATATAAATTAATTATGAAATACCAGATAATTAATATTGTTTTCATACTGAAATAATGAAAATTGAAGATTTTAATATTTTTTAAATGCATCTCGTGTTTTAACAGCGTTAGCATTCATATATACATATACAATACACACGTCAATCCTCTGGCCAAGTACGCCACACCTCGATGGGCTTCTGGAGCCGCTAGTCAATTAAACAAAACAGTCGATTAAACTCGACAGTCGTGAATTCAGTCATCAATCTCCCTTTAATATCCTGAACAAAGCACGCCAAATCTGAGTTCAATTGTTCCACCCGCAAAATTGGAAATAAGAGTCCGTGGTAATTCAATTTCGAAAGAATCCAGCAAGCAAATTGGATTGATTTAGAAATAATAGAAAGAACAATAGATGGTATTCTGAAAAATATATTTTCAACAGAAATTTCCTTGAATCTTGCAAATTCAAAATGGGAGAACCAACCCCGAAATTTTCTGAAATTGAAAAAAGGAAGGTTTGAGTCTCAATTTATGAAGTAGTTTGAATCCCGCCACTGTTCCTCGCTTAGTGTCAAATATCCTACAATACGAGAAACTGGGCGGATAATCCAATGTGTGTTTTTGCGGATCCCTTTATCAGAGTGTACCTTGCACAGCATCAGTGAACAAAATTGTATGGAGGAAGATCCCGAACCCATACTCTGTCCACTCAATTTACTCTAGTTTCTCAGTCTTTTGAAAGAGAAGACCAGTCCTCTTCAATTCTCCTCCTCCAAGATTTTTAGTCGATTTGACATAGATTACGAGATAACATAAGTCAGACCACGATCATAAAACCGATATCCTTTTCAGAGCAGTAATAAGTCTTATGTATTGCCGATATTGGTGAGTGTTGAGAGTAAACCGAAGCGAAAGTAACCACTAAGACACGAAAAGTAACTACATATATAAGCTCTTTCACCTTAACTTGGGGGGTCGAAATCCAAAGGGAGAATCAGATAACCCGGCACGAATGAAACTTTTAAACTGGCTCATCTTCGTGGGCCAAGAAAAATACAAGGCGGAACAAACTTTCAGAAAGGTAACGATTATCGGATGATGGCGATGAAATTTCGCTACGATAAAAGTTTCTCATCCGATAACCAACGCCGGTCTTCGATTATCCGTTGCTTTCACCACTCTAACTTGTACATGGTTTAAGTTACACGCTATACTGACCAACAATGAACAAAATCCTTATTCAGTAGCCATGTGAATTTAGTGACAATGGTTGACGGTAATTTTCTTTTTCACAAAAAACTTTTCATTTTAGGCTCAAAAATAATCTAATCATAAAAACTGCTTCTATAAACTTTGAATCTCAAAGTGAGGATATAATTTTAAGGATGTAAAATGTGCTTAAGATTTCTAAAAATTTCAAGAGATTTGAGAAAATATCAAGATATTTCTAATTATTTCAAAGAGCTGAAAAGATTTCAGGTTGTTTCAAACGATTTCAAAATATTTTAAAATCTTTTTAAATATTTTAAGAGACTGCAGAAGATTTAAAGGAACTTAGTAACTGTCGAAAGATTTCAAAGAATTAAAGAGATTTCGAGAGATTTAAAAAGAATTTTCAAAAGATTTAAAAGAAATTCAAAAAGATTTAAATATTATTTCTAAAGATTTCAAAAAATTCAAGAGAATTCAAGAGTTTTTAAATGATCTTAAAAGATATCAACAGATCTCACGGAGTTTCAAGGGATTTCAAAATGTACCAGAAATTTATCAATATTTTAAAACTTTTTTTAATTTAAAGTACCATCAATACAAAAATTCGTTCATTTGAACATTCAAAACTTTTCAGTCATATTTCAAAAAATTTTATAAAATATCCAGAGTTTTAATAGAGTTTAAAGAATTGCAACAAAATTTTTATATTTTAAACTGAGTTGAAAATCTTGAATTTCTTTTGAAATTTTTTTGAAATCACTTAAAAGCTATTGAAATTCCTTGAAATTCTTTAAAGTCCTTTAAAGTCGTTTCGAATCTCTTAGAATTACTTGAAATTCTCGAAAATAATTAAAAATCCCTTGAAATCCATTAAAGTATTTTGAAATGACTTGATCATACTTAAATTTTTTAAAAATCTTTTGAAATATTACGAAACCTCTTTAAATTCCTAGAAGCCTATCGACGTATTTTCACACTGAGAAAGATTGATAAAGAAGCCTTCGACTCAATCATATGAATAAAGAGACATATTTTTCTCTCGGTTCTATGAGACTGCGAAATATACGCAAATAAAAATCCAGCCAATAGGTGAAGCGAAAATACTGGCTTAGTCCGGTGTGACTCAGTTCGAGACTTCGATTTTAAAGAAGTTTATTCCATATAGTCAAAGCCTCTCTTTTATAATAGGATCCTAATAAGTATATATATAGAATAGAAAGAAGATATATATATATAGAAGAGAAAGAAATCTTGACTTGCCAAAAGAAGAGTGAATAGATGTATCCAGGGGTGAAGATTAATCATGCCAAATGTATCGTACCGCTGGTCACTTCGATAACCCAATTATGAACTGTTGGCTATCGAAGTGTAAAGGGTGCAGAATTCAGATAAGCCAAGATTCACCCAAGCGGCAACTACATGAACACCAGCTGATGTCACCATCCGCTTTTCTCGCCGGAAACGAAAAGATACGAAAATCTTAATTTTTTCATCCCATAGAGCTCAAAACTAATTTACCAACGTTGCTATAACTTTAAGATTCAGGAGAAGAGAGAAAAAGAGTGGGAATGAAACTCTGTTAATGTATCTCTCTCTCTTCCTCCAATGTGACTTAAATCTCAAAAAATATTTGGAAGATATCGATGAGGGAACAAATTGTCTTTGCTTCTATGGAAGCTGGATAAAAGGATAAAAGGATCAAAGTTGTCTAACTACTGTATCCCTCCTTAGATCCTTTCATTTCAAACTTCTACGGTATTGATTCTGGAAAAGATTACATTCTTTTTAGGTCAATTGGAAGGGAGTCTTGTAAAAATTAAGAATTTGTAAATAAATTTGAAAATAAGTAAGTTTCAAAAAGTAGGGAACGATATTTTATGGCCGCTGTCTACTTTGAACTCGTCTTTTTAAGTGTAAAGAGGAGTTCTATTGAAGATCAGAATGAAACGAGAGGGTCGAAGATGGTAGATTCAATGTATACATAGAATTAGTGGTAGCAGCAGTTCTATCTTTCAGCAAAGTGCAGAGTGCTTCGTTAACTCGTGAGTCTTGGGAGAACGTGCCTGGATTGCGAAATATGCGTTTCGGTCACTGGGTTCAAAAGGTGATACACCAGCATAGCCACCGCATGTGCCTCAAGGTTCTAAGATCACGTGCTTCCTTATGCTTCTCGAGACTTTGCTTCATACCAGCAATTTTCGATTATGCATCGGAAGTGCCCGAGAAATTCTCCTCACGAGGCCCATTTTCCTTCTGAATTTCAAAGCTTGTGAAGTAGACCAACGATTAATGAACACAAAATATTAGTTTCCAATATACCTTCCTCTTGCCGTATTTCATATTTTTGCAACGAATGATATTTTTTTAGATTATTTCTACTTTTTACTTTTTATGGCTTCAGCAAACACCCTTAGAAGGCTCAATGTCAATGGGTCACAGGTCAAGGGTCAAAGATCAAGGGTCGAAGGGTAAAGGGATAGAGGTCAATGGTCCGAGGTCAATGGTCCGAGATCAAGGGTCAAAAGTTAGGGATCATTGGTCAAAAGTTAAAGGTCATAAGACAATGGATAAAAGTCATAGGTAAAAAGTTAAAGGTCAAAGATCCTAGGTAATGGGTCACAGGTCAATGGTCAAAGGTCGAAATTTCTCTTAAATTTTTCTTAATTTCTTAAAGTTCCTTGAAATACTTTCAAATTAAAAAAATCTTTCAGTAGTCATAAAAATCTCTTGAAATCTCTTAAAACTCTTAGAAATCTCTTGAAACTCCTTAAAATTCCACGACAGCATTTAAAACCCAATATAATCACCCAAACATTTGGAAGCGTTTTTTAAAACATTTGAAAAATGCAATTATTTATAGAAAAGCTGATAGTATATAGATACTTCGATTTTACAGAAAAAATAGTGGGATTCGTGCACTGGTTTTACTTTTTTCTGCTGCTATCTCATTCATAAAATCAATATATATGCATCCTATGCAACTTTTTCACAGAATAAATATTTGAAGAAAAATTATTTAAACAAATTAAAGCTCTTTTTAACAACGTTAAACCAAGTAATAATAACAAAATATCAATGTTGACTTTCCATATTGAAGCTCCTATGTGCAGCTCGTTTATCACGTATTTCTTCTTGCAATTTTTTTGTCAGTGTGAATGTTTATTAGTAACTGACATGATTATGTTAGTTTGACATTTATGCTACTATGTTATTTTTGTCATATTATGGTATATAGCTTTTATATAAACTATACTTTTGATATTTTTCAGTTTTTGTTGTTTTTCAAATGAAATTGATTGTTGATAGTTAAAAAATAAATCACTTCAAACGCACTGAGAGAAGAACTCTATTAGAAAGGAGCTCTATTAGGAAGCTAGCCACGGGAAATTCCTTCGGTTTCATGTTCCCGTTCATCAAACTGAAAGAACAAGCTTTAGGTGCCGATACGTGATCTCAACCCAGAGCGAAGAAAGACCGATGCTGCAAAACTTAGTAGAAAGTAATGTAGACTGAAGAAGAAAGGTAGAACCATTTGTAATTACCTTTCCTTTCTTTCCACTCCATCTGCTGGAAACAGGACCGAGGACTGAAGTCGCGCTTCTGACATTATTATACTTGAGAACAGAGGTAAAGAAAAGGAAAGAAGATCGGAGAAGACGAGGAAGAAAAATCAACCTGGAGCCTCTTTTACTTAGAGAAATACCTCAGTCAGGGTTTTCAAAGGTTGAGAAAAGGAAGAAATCTTATATAAACCCAATTGCTTCCTATATCCCATTATACTGGATGAACAGAAAATATTAGTTGTCAATATCCTCTATCTTGAAATACTTCGTACCTCACGCTATTAAGTTCTGAATTTATAATAATTTAATCAATTTAAGAGAAATGGGTAAAATAATTTTCTTAAATACTCGATTTTGGTTAAAGTATTATAATTTAGAGAATTACAACTCGGAATCAACGATCTAATTTTGAAAAGCGACTGGTATCTTTAGACCCATAAAATCAGGGATAGGACTCTGCAATCTCCAATAATTAGTCGCATCATCGGGTGCATTATCGTTTCGAACCGCTAATAAGAGAACCTATTAATTTATAATTTGATTTCACGTTCGACCACTCTACTTGATTCGAAATACATAAGTCTTCATCTATAGTAAATCGGATTATCACTACTGCAGTCATGATTAATGATTATATCAATTATTGATACAATTTATATGCCCACAGTAAAAAAGAAACCTTAAAGTTGTTACACCTTAAAATTTTTTTGACTCTAAATTCAGAGATGAGCTTAAATTCAGTAAACAAAATTTCTGAATTTAAAAAGTTCAATATCTGAATTTCAGAATTAGTGATATTTTTACATAAATAAAGTTCATCTCGTTTATGGTGTAACAATTTTAAGGTTTCTCTTTTACTGTGCAGATATCATATTTTTAATCATTTTATAAATCGTTGATTGAATGCTCGAATTTATTTAACACTATTATTAACCAAAGCAGCTAGATAAAGTTTCTAAATAATTTTTCTTCCGACTACTTTAAGTCTCTTTAAAAGTCTTTCTGAAGTAGAAAGACGCACTTTAGCAAGCATTTTCTCGAGCTTTCTTGCATCAATACTTCTAAAGCCTTACGATAACAACGCAACTTCCGGTTTGGTAGAAATCCGACAAGTTATCGCGTATGTTCCTATATATTTACCTCCATCCTTTTAAGGACGTAGTTTTTTTTTATATTTACTTTTTGCCTCTATTATCTAATGTTCAGAATTGTGCATTCTCACTTGAATTTGTTGTGGAAAACAAAGTTGGTTGTTACACGTTTTTTTTTCTTTTTTATCATCCTTTTGTTCTGTTGTATCTTTTGTTTCTAAATTGTCTGTTTTCTAGATTAACCTTTATTTTCTACTTTGCCTTTTGTTTCATTTCGGATTCTGTATCACGAAAGCTTAAAATATGCATTATGTTTTTTCTACCTTTTCATGAAGCATATGTAATATAAGTTTTTATAAGCTTTAGAAATTGAATGCCATCAACGCTGGAATTAAAGTTCAAAATTTAATGTTTGTCTGGAAAGGAAATCCGATAGCATCAATAGAGCTCGGAATTCAAAAAACCTGATTGTGACAGAAAAAAATACGTGGAAAGTTGGGACAAAGCACAAAAAAGCAGACTACAGATACAAATAGAAAGCAGTGGAAGGAAAACGGACACTATGGTGCAAATGGAGTATGAATATAGTTCCTCATTTGTTTGGACACTATAGAAGGTGACACGATTTTTTTCGCCGTGCATACATTTGGAAATTATAACTCAAGTTTAAATTTTTTTTTCTACACTTTTGATATCTCGGTTCTCATTCCTGATTTTCTATACCGAAATATATCTACAATTAAAGAGTCTATGCATAAATATTAAATACATTGTCGATTTTTATCTGTAATAAAATATTGCGAAAGAATGTTTAACTAGGAACGAATTAAGTTTATAGTTGTGGAAAGAGTAGTAAATGGTGTGCTCGGATTATCGACTCGAGGTACTTTTATTATGTAGCTATCTACCTCAGCTTCCAAGGTATACACAATTTAAAGAGAAAATAATGGTAGCATAAAAGGAAATTTATGAGATAATTGTTCTACATTGTTGAGGAAGCTATGTTTCAAGTCATGTTCACAGAAATTTGTAATTTACGATTTTTAGTATGTACACTTGAATTTTAATAGATTTTAAAGTCCAGGTTCTGGTTAAAAATTTATAAAACAAAGTTCGTAGATCCATATAATAAACTTCATAATGCACTTTATTTGTCCATCCATTCATATTGAAGTTGCTACGTTTCTATTGCTTTTGAATTCTTTTTTTTATTAATAATTGTTTACATTGCTGATGGATAACATTTTAAATCAAGAAAAAGGTTACGTTGATGATTCCGGATTTATATTTATTCTAATGATGCTATTTTTGCCATATCCTACAGATTTTATAGTTAATTTAACGGATTTTAGAAGATTTCCAAGGATTTCGAAAGATTATAAAGAAGTTCCAGGTATTCGGTGAATTTTTAAGAGTTTCAAAAGATTTCAAAAGATTTCAAAAGATTTTCAATGCTCTTAAGGGATTTTAAAATATTTTAATGATTTTTAAAATATTGCCAGGAAGTTTCAGAGATTTTAATCATGGAGTTTAACGTTTTTCGGGAATTTTAAATGTATTTTGAGAGATTTTTATGATTTTTAAATTTCCTAGGAATTTTAATGGATTGCAAAGGTGGTTGTTGAATTCGAAGGATTTATAACGCGATCTTGAAACATTCCATACTAAAGTCGTTTGCAATATTTAAAAATATTTTTGTTTTTTATATCTTTTACTGGCAACACAATACTTCTTGCTCGCTGCAGCGCGCGTTTAATAATGCTAGTATTTACTAAAGTAATTTAAAGTTTTATTTTCTTCAATCAACTGACTAAGCTTATCGAGCATGCCTCAGTAAAATTTCGAGCAAACTGCTGATTTATATATTTCGGTTTCTACTACTATTGCGCGAAGCAGGGATATTAGTTTGGGCAGTTTCTTCCAGAGTTTGGTCACAAGAAGACCGAAGGCGTTGCCAGTTGCAGCAGCGGCCGTTTGTAATTTTCCGCTCGATGTAGCATAAGCTTTCGGGCATGATTCAGGATACCTTTCGCTGCTTGTCGAAGCTGGCGAAAATGTATTTCATTACGCTCTCGATATCGAGCTATTCAAATATTATGTTTTGTCAATTTGAACGATACTTGTGTACTTAGTTTCATGCGAAGGAATGAAAACACGTTTGATTAAAAAAATATTTTTCTGTTAAAGCGAAAATTAATACCTGCTGTTTTTTTTCTTTTCAAAAGAGTCCAAAGTAATCATTTTGTTATTGCTAAATATGGTTAAATGCGACAATTATATAATAGCGTTTCTTCCGCGTAAGCGAAGGATTTTTCAGAGCGTCATTTGACTTACAGGAATGGAAAGTCTTAAATATCATGAGAATTTGCTCAGTCGTTTATTCTAGACTCGTTGAATATTGCATCGTTTCCGGGCGGAAATCGGATCTCTGTGCGGGCGAATGCAGTAGTCTCGTCCATTATCGATCGGTGACTGTTTATTGATAAATTTGCATTGTAAAAGGAAGTAGCAGTTTGGCAGTTTTGCATGAAAACGTCCCATACGGCAATACTGGCGGAAACACCGGGTTCCGAATCGTGCATAATTCAGATGCTCACGGTATAGAATTGGGAGTAAAGGGTGAGAGATAAACTCTAGGCAGTATTTTATTGGCTAGTTGACTTAGCCTGCTAAAAGTAATTTATATTTTGAATATGCTAAAACTCTTCTCATAAATATGAAGCAAGTGTCACACGGACCTGCGAGATAACGAATTTTACAAACGAGTCGCGAGCAGATAATGCTTTTTTTCTTCCCCATGTTCTTCCACCTCGTCCAACACAACCATTTGTAAACGACACTGAAACGTGGAATTGTTTTCTCCTTGACATAATCCACAAAATATTGAAAACATGTCAAAAAAGTGTCTTTCTTAAACTCTCGAGTTACAATTTCTCAAACTCTATGAATAAATTTTCATACATTTCTTTGTTCTTCAGATTGTAAATTTAAGACTGTTGTGTGAAGGGCTGTGTAGATAATTCATCATAAAGTCAAGAGCAGTGGTATATATCGTTTCACTTGGTTTAGAACAAACTATATCCTCGCATGCCTGACACATACCGCAATCCATGCAGTAACGCACCTGAATGGAAGCTTGTCAAACAACTATGCTATCCGAGTTAAGCTAAGTTAGCCCCTGGTAATTGGAACGCGACAATGTTTCGCATAACATATAGTTAAACACATTCATGATAACTTTAGCGTATATATAATAGGGAGTCAATAATACAACAAGCATTATTAACTCTCGGGTTAATTCTTGTTCAATCTTAATGCACACTTGTACTATCATGTAGGCCTCACAGTTTTTATTTTAATTAGTTTTACAAATACTCCAAACTACACTCTAAAAACAGTCTATTAGCTGTCAAACGATTCCTTTTACTGTTAAAGGATTTTCTATTCAAAATTGACATGAGAGGAAATCCTTTAACGGTTAAAGGATTGTCGTTTCAAATGCTATCGTTCAACTGTCAAAGTATTTGACAGT
>JAUESH010000020.1:16841553-16851595 GCA_032275165.1 Synergus magnus | reverse complement strand
AGTGGAATTTCACTGATTCTCAGCTATAAGTATACCACTGATTCAATTAGTGTATATACGCTGATGAATCAGCGGAAAAATATTGTTTGCAAAAACATTTCGCATGCTTTCTGTTGCAATAAACAAATTATTGTAACTAAAACAATTTTCTGTAGTGAGAATCTTTGAAGAAAAAAACAATTCGTCTGAGTAGACGTCTAAAACTTCAGCCCAATAATGAAAAGCGCACTAATCTTCGCTAGTTTGAAATATTTTGAAATATATTGAAATATTACACATAAAAATTGCTAACAAAATATACTTAATTCCAATTAAATTTCTACATGAGAGAAAAAATTCTTTCATACTCAGTTATTTGTTTTCTCCTTGCCGCCTTTTATTACTGGTAAAGTGTTGTGAAAAATTTCAGTTGTTTGCTCAAAAAGTTCTCATGACCACAATTTTTATGCGTGTGTTAACATTTTTCGAGAGGAAAAACTGTACGTTGAGCTTCATTCCAAATGAAAGTGTTGTTTGATACATTGCAATGCATGCATACTGTATATGTTCTTTGTAACAGACGCAATTGTGCAAAATATATGTCGAGCTATAAAAAACATGTGAATAACACGTGCGACAGCCCTTGTTAGAGAATTAAACGCGGGTAAAAATAATGCAATTAAGCCGTAATAAACAGGGACCGAATTTCCTAATTTTTCGAATATTGCGAGAGATGTTGATTTATGATATTAATTTAGGAAAGTGAATTGTTTAATGAGCTAGATTTTCTTCTTTATTTGACGTTGATTCAACGTCGATTCAGACTTGATGTTTACATTTGGTCTTCAATTAGTGGAAGGTAGGTAGTACTGAAGAAAAATAAACTTCCCCGCCAACCAAAGCTCTCTTTTCTGTTGGAGGGATTTCCAAGCATTTAGAGTGTTCTCTAATTTCACGTTCGTGTCTCTGTGGCTGCGATAGCATTCTTGAATTCAGTGCCAAAGGGATCGGAAAATCAAAAGTCGATAGGAAACGAGCAGAATACCAAAATCTTTCTCTCTTATTACTGAGAGCTTTGAATTTAGAGGAAGTGCTTCACAGAACATACCCTATTGTAGTATTAATTGCTTTTAAATTAAATGTACAGAAAATCATTTAACTTTAAAGCGCTCTTTTCAAAAATGCTATAGAGTTTTATCCTTTACATCCTATTTCACATTCCACCTTTTATACCATTTATAATCCAAAAGTCTCTCCTTCCAAAAGTAACTCCAGCTTTGGAAAACTGTTTCAAAAGATTCCAAGCGATCTTTTCGAATTTCACGAGAGACTAAGAGATTTTAAGCGGTTTCGTTTAATTTAAAGTGATTTCAAAGATTCTTTCAAATCTTTTAAAATCCTTGAAATTTTGAAATCTAATGTTCACTCAAAAATCGAGTGGTCAACCCCTCTTGGATAAAAATGAATAAATTTTATAAGTTAAGACAGCCTAGGATAGAAAGTGATATTGATCGAGAAAAGAGGGATCGGAAAAAATGTATAGACCGAGATAAGTGTAAAATAGAATAGGATTGAAATTAATAGAATGAGATAGGTATAAGATAGCGATGGATATCACCCTCTAGAATAATACATATAATAGAATAAAATAGAATAGAATCCTTATTCATTTTTTTTCATAAAGGTAACTAATTATCTTTACATGGAAAAGAGAAATTCTTAAAAGCATGTACGTCAAGAACATTTTGCCGGAGGCAACACTGTGAGTAAGTATGTAGTATATATTCGTACAATCCCTTTAGTTAGTATGAACATCACGTCCAAGGATTTATCTTGGACTGCGGACTGTGTGGACGGCTTAAGAGGGTGCAGAGTCGGATGCTATTTCTAAGGCTCAATCACACACAGCATGTTTTAGTTATATGGTTAACTATATATATTTACTATACAAATATTCGTTATCTAAACATCAACGAAGACAAACTTAATTCCCCAAATAAGTAAATAGACCGATCAAAGCATCATCAACGAAAGAAAATTGCGGCCGCATACAAGTCTAGGTATCCCAATGATAGCACGAGAAATGTAATAAAATGAAAATGATATAATGGAATTTCTCCCATATATCAATTGTGAAACATTCTTCTGCTTTTACAATTCTATATCATATCTATGTCTTTAATTTATAATGGCTCTTCTATTCAAGGAATTCAATGAGCGAACTGTGATTTCAAACAATGTAGATTCGGATCCGCATTTCAATAAACGAACTAAACCGAAGGACATTTTTTTTTTCACTGGATGTGTTCTTTATTATATTTTTTGCAGTTGACAGGCTGATGGACGAATAATTGAATTACCGCTTGTAATAACGTCGCTTCCAGAATGGGATTCAGTAAAATTGTTTTAAAGTTGAAGTTTTAATCAACTGAAGACAAAAGTGACAAAAAGTAATTTAACCGATTTAGAAGTTATTTGAAGGATTTCGAAAGATCATAAAGAATAGTATTATATATGCAGCCACTACAGCGTGCGAGAAACATTCTATTGCCAACAAAATATATATAAAAAAAAAAAAAACAATATTTTTACATTTTGCAATTGAAGGATTTCGAAAGATTATAAAGAATAGTATTATATATGCAGCCACTACAGCGTGCGAGAAACATTGTATTGCCAACAAAATATATATAAAAAAAAAACAATATTTTTACATTTTGCAAACAAGTTTAATTTGAAATGCTTCCAGATCGCGATGTCTACATATTGAAAATAATAACGAAAAAAATTTAAACCCCTTTAAAATCTCACAAATTTCCTTAAAATCTTTTAATATTCCATGAAAATTCTTAAAATTCCACAACCTTTAAAATCGCTTAGAATTCGTTGAAATCTCTTAAAATTTTTAGAAACCTCTTGAAATTCCTTAAAATTCCTAGAAACGTCTTGAAATTCGTTAAAATTCTACGTTAACATTTAAAATCTCTTAAAATTCTTAAAAATCTCTTATTATTCCAGGAAATCTAACAAACTGCAAAATTATATGGACGCCAATGTGATAACAAGAGAATAATAAAGTCAAGTATTTAAATAACTGAGTATGAAAGAACTTTTTTCCCTCATGTAGAAATTTAATTGAAATTAAGTATATTTTGTTTGCAATTTTTATGTGTAATATTTCAAAATATTTCAAACTAGCGAAGATTAGTGCGCTTTTCATTATTGAGCTGAAGTTTTAGACGTTTGAAATTTCTCAAAATTACACAACCTTTAAAATCCTTATTAAATAAATTAAATAAATAAAATAAATAAAATTAAATACTTATTATTATTACTACAATTAAATTGTCAAATTTATTGTAGTTTTTACAAAAGCTGAACTTCTCTTTGGCGGATTCACGCTCCGTTAAGTTTAAGTTCAAGCACCGAATGCATATATGTAGGTAGACATATGTTACACAGAAAGTTCGAGCGGCATTGACCAACCAAAAGCTGGAATAAAACATACGTGACTTGGAGAGTCGCTCGAAGAGAAAAGCATTCGTCTTGGCCGACAGAGGATTATGTTTGCAAGTGATCTCATGCAAGAATGCCATAAATTTTCCTCTGTGGCGAAAGGGCTTTTCCGCTTAACAAACGAGCGCATGACACAAGCAAAACCCGCGGCCAGGGAAATGCTTGCAATTTGGTTAATGCGCTGTTTTAATGAAGGTGTGGCCTTTGCAGCAAGACCGACACTGTGAAAATAATTAAAGTTCTCTATGAGCAGAACTACAATTACTATTCGAAAATGTAAAAATAAATAACCTCTCTGGAATAGTTTAATGATTTATTCATGCAGATTAATTAATCTGAAGCGCAATCCATTAATCCGTTTATTTAGGAAAACGCACGAGGCATATTTCATGTTTCATCCATTAGAAAGAGATAATCCTGCAGCCGAGCAAATAAATCTTGGTTAATCAGTCAAGCAAACATTTGCATAACTTTAAACAACTATTTTAATTTAAGACTTTTGAACAGAAGCTCTTTATAAATATTTCCCTTTTCAGATAGATGAAATATTTCCGATGTATGAATTTTTCTTTTCAGATGGTATGAGATAATTGAATACAAAGAGAGGAGAATTGAACGGCATGAGTAAAAAAGATCAAGTGGGAAATCGAAGTGGGTCGATATCACGTATTTGGTTACATCAAACATGTGTAATTCGCAGAGCAAAAAGGGTAGACTGTAATCAACGATTCGTTTTAATTTAACTCAATTTTCTGTCTGGAGTGCTCTGTATAGTTCGCTTTGCCTAAAGCGTGTTGGATTGATATCGTGTTAATTACAGTACGAGTGAAATTCAATAAAGAATGAAGATCCGCAAGATTTAAAATTGAAATAATACAAAAGAAAAAACTTCTATAGAAATACAGTCTATAAACATTTGACATTTGAATTTTATGTAAGCCCCCAATTATTTGGTCGCAATCAATCCTTTTTATCAGTCTTTGGTTCAGTCAAAGGTTCAGTCAAAATGAAAAGGAAATTTAACATTGTTGCTCGAGTCAAATTGATTGACAAGGGAAGATAAGAGGTAGTTAAACGTTTTAGTGCGTAATAAAGTATTATCGACAATTGCAAAATTGCTGTCGAAGAATAAAACGAAGATATCGCTACACAGGAAGAAAAGAAACTATAAAACGAGATCGTTTCAGAGTTTGGTGAAGAAAGAGTTACAGCGGTTTGAAGTGCACGGCCCGTTAAAGAGAAATGGTAAGGAAACTTTTAGTGGGGAAAAGGGACACGGTGGGATCGAAGATAGGCTTGGAACCGTATAGATCATGGACCTTTTATCGGATCCATCTTCTTATCTGTTTCAGACTCGAATGATCTCGGGGTAAAAAGGAAAGCAATCGACTACGGTTTCTCTGGATTTTTCGCTTTTCGAGATATACAGGGTGCTATCTCAAACGAACTGGCAGAAAGGTTACTACCACCCCTATATACCAACATCTCCACTACATTACCTACCCTCTGTCTTTTATTGCCAAACGACAAAAAAGTACCTCAACGCCTTAAACTAACTCCGAAATAGAAAAATAAATACTTAAATTAATAACTTTTTATATACACTATGACTCCTCTTCCTTTTCTTTGATAGGGAAGCAACTAATTTGTACAATTTTATTCATATGTCATTACTTATTCTAGGAACTTTAAGGTATTTTAACGTATTTCAATAGATTATATGGGATTTTAAGGAATTTGTAATATTTTTAAAAAATTATAGAATTTCTAGTAATGTTAAGCAATTTTTCAAGGATTTTAAAGGATTACATTATATTTTCAGGAATTTTAAGGAATTGTAATGGATTTCAAATGATTAAATGGTATTATCAGGAATTTAAAAAGATTTCAAAAGAATTTTGAAATATTTCACACCGAAATTGCGAGTTTTCTGAATAATGCATTTTTTAGAGAAGGAAAACGACATTCACCTTTCTGAAAAATTTATCAAAAGAACCCTTTAAATAATAATCTAGAAACTTGTTACTGAAATACTGTGTGAATATATAAATATAAATATATATAAATACTGCCCTTTTACTGTATCGTTCTTACCTTCACTGATTTATTTACAAGAGTTCTTGTCCGCGCTGAAAGGGTTCTTATCGAAACTTATCGTTAAAAATTAATAATAGGAATCTAGGATTTAACCCGGTCACTTTGAAGTTTAATCAATACAATTTCTCCTAGAACTAATTTATATTTTTCACGAGCAAGAGATAGAGCATGAACAAATATTCGGGGCGTTTGTAGAATATTCGGCACATATTGATATTATACACTTTGAAATGTATGCAAGTATAACTTTTCAATGTATGCATAGGAAGAAATTTTCTAGACCTTAGAGTGACGTGAGGTGTCAAACTCAGAGGTTGGAAAAGACTTTGTAGGGAGTAGGGATGCCTCGACTATAAATTATGTACCTGTCAGAAAGATCGCACAGCAGCTGAATTTATTCGTGGATTATCGCGGGGTTCCAGTCACGCTGCCTCCAGCTCACAACCCCTTTCCACTAGCTAACTCTACTACAGCATCCCAACCCTTGCAAGCGACGTATATTAAAATCCACGAGGGAGCAATAAAAAAATTCGAAAGTTTCAAGGGGTTTGCATAGTTTGAAATTAATTCAATTTAACAAAGATTAGAGGAAACCAATCATTTTTAGATGTATTGTTTGACATTTGACAACAAAAAAAAAAACTGGTTTACATTTTTGTTAAATTTGCCTGGAGTTAAAAACAAAAATCGTTGATATTTAGAAAGCTCAATTACATTCGACAAGAATCTATCCAATTCTGTCAATTTTTCTTATCAGAATGTAACGCGGCTTTTGGTTTGGAAAGAGGAGTCAATTTTGACTTGTCGATTTGAAAAGCGATTTGACACATCACGAGATGAAATACATATTCATCATTTTCTTTAAGCCTGTTTTTTTTATCGCTTCGCGGTATCGATATCCGATTCAACGATGCGCAAGGGTCATTGTACAATGGACATATATCGATTGAAACAGTCCTTTCGTAATTGCGAATGGTTAATTATTACTCGTTCATCCGCAAGTAATACGAATGGCCAGTAAAATTTCACACCGCGACTGTGTTGCATCGGAGTGGCCTCATAATTGTATCATTACACAAACCACCATACGGGTCAGTGCTAATTATTCACTGATATTGGAAAGTACACGAGCTTTTCGATAGTGTGGTCGTTTTTTTAAAAAAAAGATTGAATTTCGTCAAAAAAAATATAAAATTTTTCGGGGAATATTTAAGGACGTTTGGTAATTACCATAAGAGCAAATTATAGTTTCCCCAACTTTACGCTCACAATAATAAATATTTTTTTGCTAAAACTAGGCCATTTATCTCCGGTTCGTACAGACGGAGGTAAATGATCTAGTTTTGGCAAAAAATATTTATTGTTGCGTGCGTAAAGTTTGGGAAACTTAGGGATTTTTACATATTTACAGAATTGGACGTTTACTGGATAAATCAATGAAATATGACTGAATTTTCATTAATTCAAGTAGCTGATCCACTGATTCAAATTAAGAGAATAGATATTTCATAAACTTATTTATAAACTTCCAAACAAAATGATCTAAAGCAAAATAAAAGAGTGTTAAAATATGAAAAGTATAATATAGGAATTTTCTATAGGAATTTTCTCTACCGCAAAGAAGCACTGAAGTATGTCGGTATGAAAGGATTAATCAGCGAGAATAAATTGAAGCTTTTTACTTCTTTTCTTTAGCAAAGTCTGATGGTTAGAATTGCGAGTAATGTAATTTCTTGTAGAAATTTTTGTTAGCGTGTGGTTGTTCGTTTCACCGAGTTTCAAGAGCGAGCACCTGAGGACAGGGTGGTTTGGTTGACAGTGCGGACAGGGATGAAAAGGGGTCGGTAGGAGGTCAGCACGTGACAAATGAGGCTGTTTGTCTGAGCCTCCTATCACGAGATAACGAGCTACCTCAGGTCTCCAACGCACTTGTGTTGCTACCTCCGGCTGAGAAAATTGCATACTTTAAATACTCTTGACAGTCTCTAATTTTCAAGTATGTCATTACATTTAATTGAGATTGTAATTAACGGTGATTCATGTTGACATTTCTGCACTTACTTAGCTACCTGTAATGAAGCTTGTTAGCACAGAAAGGCAAACGATACCCTCGGCATTGCTTACACATATGAAAATAGAATTAATCAAGGCTTTGTTATTCATGTTAAATCGGCATAAACGGCATTTCACAATATTACGAATATTTTTAAATAAATTATGGATAAATTCTAAATAAATTCGGAAAATATTTCCCCTTCATGCAAGGCTTTTTAAAAATTCAAAAATTCTCTGGAACATAAAATTTATCATGCACGAAAGCAGTATATGCAATATACGATGAAAGTGTACTTCCAATCTAGTTTCAAGCCTGGAGGTTCACCTATAAAATAGTCTTTAAAGTTGTTAAGTTGTTTCCGAACAAGATGAGAATCCAGTTTTATGGTGAACCGTGATAATGTTATAAAGTTTGTCTAACAGATATTTTTTAAGTCCTGTATAGGTCACTTAAATGATTTTCAGAGACTAATCTAATATTTGAACGCCTCCTATATATTTACCGCGTGGTCAAGGTCTGACAGAATGACTAATTCAAAAATGATTTAATTATAACTTCCTTAATATTTCTATCATTTTGTACCTTCGTTAATATAATTAAAAATCTGAGGTAGAAATAGAATTTCCTTCTTTTCCAACTTAATTCTAAATTAAGATCAAATGTAGAAAACAGAAATAAGAACTGCATTCCTCCTTTTTCTATGGAATGAACTATTACGCGAAAAAGCTTTGAAAGCTTTTATGAGAAAATTCGTTAGTCGATTAAGGGCCTCCTAGACTTCTCGTGGAAATTAGACCACGTGATCAAAGTGCTTTTCATCGTTGCAGCTATACTCTACTTCACCTTAATTATATCCCCACCCTTCCTATCCCTTAACCAGAGTATCGCCACTGAAATCTGATGCCTTGAGACTTGGTCGTCAGATGTACAGCTTCATTATTGTTAATATACTATCACGTCTTTACAATAAGAAGCCTAGGGTGTCCAGCAGACTTTCCGTTTCAAAATCTCGGATTGGCCGAATCAAAAACAAAATTTTTTTCTCTTTTTTCACATGTAATGTGCGTTTCAAAATTTCTCATTATTACTTCAAAACAGTATAAAGTACTTTAAACCAGTACGAAAAGATACTTAAAGAGTCCACGAAATTAATTTTTTTATCAGGATTAGAATAACTGAAAACATTCGAAGTGGAAAAATTTTAAATGTTTAATTTCAAGGCCTTAAATTTGCATAGTAATTTAAAATCAAATGATGAAAATTGTACCATTTCAAGCATTATAGGTGGATTGAAAATAACTCAATGGAATTAAACATAGTAATTCCAGGCGAATTCAAGAGAATTAAAAAGAATTCACCGGAATTAAACAAATTTACAGAAATTCCAATGTTAATTCACAAGAATTCAAAGGAATTCATAAAAATTCAGTAAAATTCCCGGATTTCCCGCGTGCAAGACACCCTGAAATTCCATAAATGAAAAATACTCTTATTTTATCTCTGAATAGCCTTATTCAATTAAAAATTCTCTTTTTCCATTCTTTATACCAAAGTGTACTTTTCTTCACTCTCAAATGGTACTGAATCTTATGAAAAAATACAAAAGCATTATTCTCTAGATGCTAAAGCTCACTCGACTGACAGCGTTTGGAATGTGATCTTCAATTATTTAAACAGTGACGTAGAGTTTCCAAAGATTCATCCCTCCAGAGGCGCAACACTATATACAACGAAGCAATTTTCCCGGGAATTTACCTCTCTTTTATACTGTAAATGCAAAAAAATTGTATTACGAAATTTAAACTATGGTCCAAAATAAACGCGAGCGCTAAACCGAAATTATAAAACCCTTTCTAAAGGAATATATTCCAGTAGATTTTTATTGAGTTTTTTAAATGAAATTTTCAATAATAATTTAGAATGACTGAATTTTATATATGTAAATCGGATTTCAAATAAAGCTTCATATTTAACAAAGAGCAATTTTTAGTATAATTAAACTCAACATTTTTCAATATCGTTAATATAAACTGGCGGTCTGATCAAACTCGTCTGTAACTACTGCCGAGTAGACCACAATAACGCAAGCTACCACTCAAAATGGATGTATAATATTCGCTTGTACAAGAGCACATTTTCGAAAAGTTCACTTATGAAGTGTAGCCAGTATCAACCAACTGGAATTTCAAACGTAAACTTAGTTTATACGTTCATACATACACAACAGCAGTGCAAACACTCGATACTATATTGGTTGGATACACGGAAAAAATAACTGTTCCAAAAAATGGAAAAAGTTTGCGAAATTTTAACAAAATAGTATGTCACTTTTGAACAGGCCACAATTTTTAGAAGATTTCGTATAAATTTATCGAAAAGTGGATCAGACTTACG
>JAUESH010000020.1:16811051-16841453 GCA_032275165.1 Synergus magnus | reverse complement strand
GAAATGAAAACCACCCGTCGAAAATATGATCCCGAAAGCGAAAAAAACGATCTGAGAGCCTCGTAAAAGCATTTTTAACTCGACTCCATAAATACTCTCATTTCCGAAATGAAATAAAAATGCAATTTTTCCAAAATATGACACAAAATGTCGTAACTTACTTTTGAAGCAATATTTACGTGAAAAAGTGTAATAAAAAATCAGTTTTTTAACTATGTATTCCAAATTGTCGTTTCGATGCTTGGCAATGTTTGTGAAAATTCTGTGAATATTCAGAAAATTGTTTCGTTCAATTCCAATATTTTATGTATAGTATCGAGTGAAAAATTTCGAGATGCGCTGGCGGCAAGGTTGTTGGAAATATTGAAATATTTATATTGATATTGATATTGATATTAACGTCGATATTGAAAAATATCGTTCATTATATGTGAAGTCAACGAGAAGGAGTAAAAGAGGGAAATATTTCAATTTGTTCCTTGCGAACGAACACGAAAGAGTAGGAATGGCAGATGAAAATGGTTCTTCAGGTAATCGAGCGGTCATAATCATAACGACGGCTACAGGAGTCGAATCGATATTTTTATTGCATTAAACGAGAAATCGTAGTTGAGGATGATTACTACATCTACATTAACATAGATACTGGACCGGTCGCTGAGGAAACCTCAAAATCAATAAACGTAATTTTCCCACTGTTACTCCTCTTTTTTTTGGAATTTACTCGAGTTCGATTGTCACTGAATTACATGAACCAACCCGCGGCTCGTTCAATTGTAATCCTACTATTATTATATCGTATATTCCGGTGTATTTAATTTAGCGAATTTATCCAATGCCTGCTCAAAACTAGACTAATAGTAAGTGAATTCATACATTCAATATTTAATTTTTTTAAACAACTATTTCGAGTTTGATTTAACTAACATTATCTAACATTTTTATATGGAATTTCAATTGAATAAGCAAGTTTCTGAAATTGCTCTACGAACTCTTAGAGAATTTCTAGAGAAAAACAAAAGGTATTTTGTGCAATTTCCGATGGGAATTCTACATAAAATTTAACTATATCGCATGCTAAATTCCCCTAGAGATATGAAACAATAATCGTGAATTTAAATGAGAGTTAATATTTTTTAAGTAATTTAAAAAACTAAAAATTTTGAAAAAATGTTCATTAAATGGATAAATATAAATCTTTATGACAAGTTCTCATCTTTTTCGCTGACCATTAATTTATTCAATTCAGGCGCGGATCCAGATAAAGGGGGGTCGTCCAATAATTATACCCCTTCCCTCGCAAGAGGGAGAAAGATATAATATAGATATTTTCTCTGAGGAATTCAAGTTTGGGCTTTTAGGAGGAGGAGAGAAATTCTCAAAAACTCACCTAAATTCTTCAAATTTCTAAAGAAAATTAATCCACTGATATTCCTGAAAAGTCCAAAATATCTTTTGAAATCGCTTAAAAGTCCTGAAAATTACAAGTCGAAATCCATTGATATCAACACTCAATTTTTTTAACGCATATACTTTGCAAAAGTTTCAGCTTTTCATCGCATAATTTCAATCTTTTCAACCATAGAAAATTTTGTCCCTATATCTATATATATATAAAGTTTATCTTATATAAAAACTTCTTGACTTTTCCATGATTTCCAGGTTTCTACACGGGATGTAGCAATGAAATCAAGAAAATAATTTTAAAAAGCAATCAATTCATTTCCCCGACAACACAGTTTTTTTTTTTTTTTTTTTTTTTCAATGAAGATTTTGCCAAATATTTTTCCAAGATGTTGTAAAGGTAGTTTCCCTACTATCAAGGAGTGATTGCTCTCGCTTCTTTTGTCAAAAGTATTAAGCGGACGAACGAAGAACTTCATGAAAGTAAAACACGGCCGCCTTGGCGTTATGAAAGCGGCGCATAATATTAGCATACCTTCGACGCTGCAAAGAATATCTGCATGATAGAGCACGTCGAATGCTGTCTGGGCTGAGAGCAGTTGGTAGAAAGATTGATGGAATTTTCGAACCCGTCTCTTGTCTTCGAGATTTCACGCTTCCGGATACGGACTAGTCCAATATCGTGACTTCCTATCCGACTGTAAGCCACGGTGATTGAAACAAATCGTTAGAAGAAGAAACTTCCAATAAATCGGACAGCTGTTATATTGGACCGAAGCTACCTTAGAATTCCCAGACTGTACTCCAACGGACCTTTCTGATATTCTATGACAGTCACATTTCTCGATATCAAATCAAAAGCGCATGCACTCCGCTTGATTTCACTTTATCTTCACAAAAACTTTTCACTCTAAACCGATAAGATTTCAGGAAAAAGGAACGATTTTCGATAAAAAGAAATTAAGGAAATTGCCGGGAATTTCGATGATAAAATTCCTCTCTGAGAATTATTTTGTCCCTGCAATTGAGAAATTACTCGTGCGCGATTGATTATCCTGGGAATTGATTTCAAATTTGGTCAAATTCACAACGATTTGAATCCAAAACAATGTCGCTTTCTACAGTTTACTTTTAAATTTATTTAACCTTGAACATTTGAATCACATTTGAATCCTATTTAATTCAGTAACGTTTTTTTTTGCACCTCGAAATTTGAGGTCGATTTAATGCCAACGCTTTGGAATCCAAAGCAATGCCGTTTTCATCCACTTTCGAAGTGATTTTAATTGATTTTAATCCATACCTTTTGACCAAGAATCTATTCAAGAGAAAAGTGTTGATACTAAAGCAACAAAGGCGGGTCTTCAAATGTACTCTGAATGCAGCTCTGTGTAGAAATAGAAAGTCGAGTTTCCCCCTTTTATTTTTATATTCTCTGCCATGGAGAAAATGGATTGAAATCGGAAAAAGAGAGTTGATGGCAGAAGAGCATTTTCAAAATTACTGCCCATCGTCCAGAAGAAATTACAAAACAAGAGCACCTCAGCACGGCCTCATTTCTCAGTCTCTCAGTTCTTGGTAAAACACTCCATGATGGAGTACTTGCACTCTCCATCCCTTCTTCAGCCCTCTCGACCAGACCATTCTAGGGCCACATGCCATCGTTATTTTCTTTACCACCCTCATCTTCTATCTTCATTTTTTCGGGAGGAAAAATAACCGCGAAACCGCATCGTTCAACAGTCACGTACTCGTATATACGACGGTAAATGCTCGAGAAAGAACGGCAAGACTCTAAATGTGAAATTACTTGAAAGAGAAATCAAACCCAACCAAAGTGGAGGCAAAAAAAGGCAGTCTTGATTTCTGCAGGATTGTTTCCTAAATAAAGAAAAGTTTCAGGATTTACAGCACGAAATGCTCCCTTAAGAGGGAAAGAGATTAATTTTTTCACGCAGAATTTCGATATTTTCATTTTTTTCGACTTTCCGAAATGCTTATTAACCATTAATTTATGCTGAGATTAAATGATAAAGAATAGTGTCGTTTTTAATAGTTGATACGTCAGATTGTAACCCTAAGTTCTTTTTCGTAAAAATAAGAATGAGAATAAATAATAGCAAGAAATCCCTTGGGAATTCGCAAAATCAAATTTAATATTTTATAATTGTTACTGCGTAAGAATTTAATTTAATTGACGACAATCAGGTGATTCATTAGATCCCGATCGAGAAACGACGGGTCAGTACTCTCTTGACTTTTAAAATCCATTAAAATTCCAAGAGATCTGTTAAAATTTTTCAAAATTCTAAGAAACCTTTTGAAATCCCTTAAAATTACTAGACATTCCGTAAAGTCTTTGAAATCCTTTGAAATCCCTCAAATTCCAAGCAATCTATTAAAATTCCTGAAAATCCGATATGACCTTTTGAAACCCTTGAAAATTCTTTAAAATCCCTAGAAATTCCATGAAATCTCTTCAAAATACGGACAATCGCAAGAATATACAATGGTAAGAATAAAACTATACAAAATTAGTTACTTCTTTATCAAAGAAAAGGAAGGGGTTCTAGTTAGATGAAAGAATGTATTATACTCAGGGTGTCTACTAAATTTTGCCCACGAAATTCCCCGACAGTTCCCGGATTTCCTTAAATTCCCGCACAGTAGACCCCTTGAATAAATCTTTGGAATATGTAATGCCAATATTTTTAAACAGAGTCAGATTTTTGAGATGCGGAATTCTAAATACCTTCTGTTTTCTGTAGCACCTATTTTGCTAGCATACTTTGCTAGCCAGAAGACAACCGAGCCGGAAAAACCACTTCACACTTCACAATACACTCGAAGTTTTTTTCCCCAACCTCTCTCTACGAGAGTCAAAAGCAAACTAAGAGCAAAAGGTTGTAAATTTCGAAATCTTACTATTGAGAGTTTGAACAAGGTCAGTCAACAGAAACAAAACAGAAGAGGCCGCGTGAAACAATGAACTCATGTGGAAATTTCTAAGAACCATAAATCGTCTCAGAAAAGATAAATATTTAGAAATTATAATCCTGACCATTTTGGCTTCGTGAAAACAGCAACAAGAGTCATTTCTAAAATGATACACATTTTAATCAAGAGGCAATATGTTTGTTTTGAAAGGATCCAATTTAGGAGGCTCTTTAAATATATATGTATGATAAATAAAAGAGGCAAATTATCGAAATTCTAACATAAGAATGTCTAACTTCGACTGAAATATTTTACATGGTTCCAGAGATTGTTTTCTCAATCAATATGAAAGTTTCTTTTTACTTTGAATTGAAACTCATTAATAAATTTCTACATCTGCCAAGGACGAGTTTAAAAACCATTTTAATTACTTAATTGCGTCATATTAATGTTTAATTGCGATCGAAGACTAATCTCCAATAATAATTTAACAAAAGTTGTAAGTGTTAAATAAAAATATTTATAAGAAATTGATTATTCGGAAAATTTTTTTCAAACCGGAAATCCATTTCCCGCATCAAAAATAAAATCAAAGTCAATTTCCGGATTTTCTCGGTTTTTCTTTCAATTCCCGGACAATTCCCGGATTTCCTTAAATTTTAAAAAATTGAGGAAAAACAAAATCATGTCGAGAGAATAATTTCGGTATCTAAATTCAGGTAGCAAAAATTATCCATCATGCCTAACCGTCAGATCAAAATTGACGAGAAAAATATACGAGAATGGATTTCAAGAAGGAGAAGACATGACAAAAACTAATTTATTCAAGATCCAACAAGTTCCGTTTTAATTTAAAATAAATGGCTCGCTCGCGAGATTCAAGAAAATGTGCCTCTCTGGGAGTGGGAGGCCAACATAATGAAGAAGTTCTGCCCTTCGAGGAGATTTCGCACGAGATAGATAACAACTTTCTGTCGATCAGAGTGCTAAAGGACATTGGACAGATACAGGCAGTTCATGGAAATGGAAATGGACTTGGCACAGCGCCTTCCAATTCTATCCGTGTCAATTGCGCAGATGTCTCCGGTACATAACCTAATATGGATTTCCCTTAACCGTAATCTGAGAAATGAATGCTATAGATATTATAGATATAGAATCACATACTGAACATTACCTGCTAATTAATTATTTTATGTCTTAATGTTTAAGATATTTATAGATTATAGACCAAATATGTGGTTTATAAGTTCTGAACGTTTAAATGAACGAATTTTTGTATTGATTGTATTTTAAACTAGAATCAGTTTTAAAACATTGATACATTTGCAGTGAAAATAATTCTACCTAAAAGAAACTTGTGATGTCTATTGTTATTATTAGTTGGAATAATATTTCTGGATAAAATAGAATTGGGAAAAAATATTTCGTTCATTTGAACTTCCAAAACTTTTGGTATTTTTTCATTCTGTAGTGGTATTAATATCATAAATAAATATAAATGTACGTATTGAAATTATAAATATAAATTATTCGTCTATAAACCGAAAAGATATTTAGTTATAATAATTGTTGAATAAAATGGGGAGATTTAATTTTGAGATTAGCATTTGAATTCAAAAATGATATTTGTTTTTCTCTATTAGACAGAAAGTGCAGAGAAGAATGTGCGAAGGTGAATGTCATACCAAACAAAAAGCCTCCCGAAAAGAAACCGGAAGAAGAGTCATTTTTTCTCAGATCAAAAAAATATCTAGCACGCTCAGATGAATTGCATCACAGTTTGGAAATAGAATTTAAGGCCCCCCGAAATTATAGACCGTTGCCAGATCCTGGACCCCCTCCGCCAATTATTACAATTGTTTCCAAAGCTAAAGCTGGTGGAAAAGGTAAAAAAGGTAAAAAGAAGAAATGAGAGAAAATTTCCAACATGAGTTCAACAAACTTAATTACCAATCTCTCACAATGTACAAAATTTGCTTGAAGAATTGGAATAAAAAGTAAATTAAACTACTGAATAATGTTCTACTTTTTCACTATCAATGTTGAGAAATCTAACTGCGAAAATTGTTTTGACAGATAATAAAAACGCTAAATGAAATATATTGGCGTTTAAATTTTCAATCATTTATTTCCTACGTAAATATGTTATTTTTTATTGTAAAATGGCGCCATGGCTCACTATAAAGTCGTAAAAATATTTGCCCTGAGAAAATAGTTATATGTTCTGATAACACATGCGATAAAATATCTCGGTATCAAAGTTACAACTCCATACCCATAATCCCCTTTCCCCTGTTTCAAACAGTACATAATGCTTTTACATTTCAACTTACGATCCAAAAGTTTATGTATGTAATAAACAGTATTATTTTACAAGTATTTATTATACAGAATTTAATTTTTATTCTTTTTCTTTCAGATAGGTCAATTCGTAACCTAATAAATTTTAGTTTCTAAAATGTTTCTCAAGACTTGGAAAAGTTTTTCATTAATTTTCGACATATACTAATTGTTGGATAAATCAAAATATTCTCGAGTTATATCAGTTTTTAAATTACATAGTTAATTGAATTAACATTATTTGAAAAAATAATGAAATTCATATTTGAATTTTGAAAACTGATATACTAATAATTTTTACTAAAAAAAATTGTCAAAATATTTCTTTAGAGTGTAATATTTAAAAAAAAACTCTTATTTTCTGATAAAAATTTTCCAACAGTTTTCGAAATAGGACGAAAAGTGGAAAGACACAGACAGAAAAGTACTTTATTATATGTAATTTAATTAATTGTACTGCACCGCCGCCGCCGATTTAAATCGAAATTCGAGATATCGATTCAGAGATTTCCGCTTCCTTTCCTCTCTCTCTCTCTTACTCGCTTCCCTCTCTCTTTTCACAAAGGATTATGCGTACATATAAATACAACAGATACAACACGACCGAGCACGACCGTTACGACGCAATAGTTTTGTTTTTTGGTTATTCGTATTTATTCGTTATATTTGCGTGAAATTAAGATTTCAAGTGAGTTTCATTATTCCTGTCGACACTTTTCGAGTTAAAAAAATTAAGAAAAACCTGAGAAAAGCTTATTTTTGACCTAAAGTCATTCAAGGTTGAGTGGTAAGGACTTTTTTAGTACTTCATAGTGTATTTGACATTTTTATCTATCATCACCTTTTTTCAAAATACTTTTTTTAATTTATAGAACAATTTCAAAATTGTCAAGAGAATAATTAATTAAAGAATCATTGTGACAGGAATTCTTAACCTCCTATCCAAATTCCAAAAGCTCGACACTATAGACAACATGAAGTCCGGAGAATATTTTTGGAAAGAAATCGAATTACGAATTAATATTATTTAGGGCACAGATTGGACATAATTATAGTTAAATTAGGGAAAAATTAGCATTTCTATTTGCTGGTTATGAAATTTTTAAAACCTAATTTCCAAACTCGAGTTTTCCACGCACTTTACTTTTTAAAGAATAATGAATAGACAAATTAATATTTAAAAGCTTTTACTCACTTGGACGTAAATCTTTGAATTCCCACTTGAATTCTCATCTGAACTTGCTGTTATTACTCACTCGAGTATGTTCTTTGCTTCACTTGAACTCAGTCTCGGTTCCTGTACACATCAAAAAACGATATATGTACACTTTAGTGACATTTCAGTGAATAAGTGCTTAAATAATTTAAAATATGTATCTAAACTAAAAAAAGCTTATCTAAAATTAGAAGTTTAAGGATGTTGGATCCAAGTTCTTAAATTGTATTTCCTCATTTAACTCAACAAATATTATAATTAGATATTTTTTGGTTCTGTATCGATAAGCATTTTTCAATTAGAAGAGTGTGAATAAAGTGAAAAATTGTCTGTTTTTAATGCTTTCTGTGTAAAATCAAACGATTCCACTTTGAAATTAGATTTCCAACTCTTCGTTTTATGCAAAAAGTATTAAAATTAAATACTTTCTCGCTCTGTAGCCACACTTTTATTTTAAAAAACATCTCTACAGAGCGAAAATATATTTAATTATAATATTTATTGAGTAAAATGAAGAGATCGAATTTTGAGATTAGAATTTGGATACAAAGGCTTTAGAGCAACATTAAAAAAAAAATTTTGTATTAATAGTTAATTCTCTATTTTTCTTTTAGGACTAGATCGTCAAAAACGACACAACAGTGATCTAATCAATAAATGGAAGCAAATTTATTATCGAACACTGAATAAAAATGACCGACATCAAAAGTCCAAATCGATTTTCCAGCGAGGAATCGGAAAATGGTTTAAGCAGTGAAACTCTGTTTCTTCCAAATGGAGAACTTTTCTCATCGACTAGCAATGGCTTGTCAAATCTGCTTTCAAATTCCCTCAGCGTCGATGAAATGAAAAATAATTCTTGGCGTCAGGCGTGCTTGAAACTGAGCACGATCTTTCCAGAAGTAGATCCGGAATTCACGAAAAAGATCTACATTAGCAAGTTGTCTGACAAAAATTTACGAGGGGAAGAAGAGATATTGCAAGCTGTTGTAGACGAAGTTTCAAAAAACGAGGAAAAGCATACTCGCTTCGAAATTTCTTTGGAGAATTCTCAGAACCCTCTTCCAGAGACAAAATCTAACACGGTTGACCTGATCCAATATTTATCGTCCGTTTTTCCAGACGCAAATCCGCTCTATCTAAAAACTATCGCTTCTCAAAATTATGACGATCCTGGCACATTAGAAAAATTTGTCGAGGAAAAGTTAGAAACTCGAGATTATCCTACTAAAGATAATTATGTGCCTATTAAAAATAAAAAAGGAATTGAGGAAAAAGAATATGTGGACTCTTTCGACGTGGAGGAATTTTTGAAAAGAGTTCCTGATCCGTTTAAAGTTTATGAAAATCCTGAAAGGAAATGGACTTACAATATCGTGACTTTTGAATTATTGAAAAATCACTTCGACAGAATAAGTGTAAGCTTTTATACATATGAGCATTGGAATTTAAATTTGAAACTAAAGTGATTATTTTTCTATTTACAGATCTCCGCAATCTCGGAAAAATATACTAGATGTTCTTTTAATCCGATTTTGGCTTTTGAAGCTTTGCAGGGATTTAAATTCGACATGAAACAAAAGCGAAAGAAGAGGCCTGTGAAAACCGAAAACACAGAAGTGCTGCAAGAATTCGCTTTTATTGTGAATAAACAACGTATCAAAAATGTTATCGAGCAGAAGAGGGAACGCGAACAAAAAATAATTCAGAAAATGAAGGTAGTGAAACTTATTTAAGATTATTGTAGAAAATTGTAAAACATTTGAACCATTGTTGAATTGCTTGCAGGATAACAAAGAGCTTTTGCAATGCGAATGTTGCTATGAAGAATTACCAGCTCTTTCAAAATACACAATAACTTGTCAAGAAGGACATGTATTTTGCGATAATTGCATGAGAAAAGGAACAGAAGTTGAATTATCATATGGACGTATCCGAATCTCCTGCTTTGCAGAATGCACCAGTGAATTCAATCTCATTTCCCTGCAGAAGGTTTTGAAACCAACGACGTTCAAAATTTTATTGGGAAAAATTCAAGAAAAAGAAGTAACTGCAGCGAAAATAGAAGGCGTGGTTTTCTGTCCATTCTGTCATTTTGCTTCAATTCCACCCGAGAATGACAAAGTTTTTTATTGCATGAATCCAGATTGTGGACAGGAATCCTGCAGGTATTTTTGCAACTTAATTCGTGGAAAATTGTTTCCTAGAATATGTAATAAATATGTGTATGTAATTATTACAAAACTTATTTACAGATTATGCAGAAAGCCGAATCATTTACCAAAAGAGTGCGAAATTCTTGAGAAGAGTAAAAAAGCTCGTTTATTTTTGGAAGAGCATATGACAGCAGCACTAGTGAGAAGATGTGGAAATTGTGGGAAAGGAATTGTAAAAGATGGAGGATGTAATGTGGTGACTTGTTCTTGTGGAGCGACCGTATGTTACTCTTGTGGACAGTTATCAATCTCACATGCTCACCTCAATGGAAAGTAAGTTTTACACTTTCCAAGAATTTATAAGGAACATTTTCCTATTTACTTTACGTTTCAGAATAATAAATTATTTTCATTTTCCTGCATTTTCAGTTGTGCCGCAGTTACCAATAGCACAACGGACGCTCAAGGAGTCGTGTATGTCGCCAAGAAACTGGAAAGCCAATTGCTAGAAATGGACCCGAATCTAAAAATCAATGTAGATTCAATTTTGCCAGAGATACCAGGGGGTTCAGGGCTTTATCAAAATAATTTAGGAAGTGCTGCTGTTATGGTAAGCATAATATTTAATTTCCATGAATTCTTTAAAACATTTTTAAACATCAGATTTTAGAAGCTTAAATTTCAAATGCTATGGAAAATAACTAGACATACCTAAATAATAATAATAATATTAATAATATTTGTTAAATCTAAATTTCAGACTCATGCACAGAAAGCAATTCATCCGCCTCCAAACTTGTAAATCATCTCCTGCGATTACGAATCAGTTTACGAAAACAAATTATTTAGTATCAAAAAACTTCCGTGGATTTTGAAGAAGAAAAAAATAATTTTATTGTACGTGCGTATCTGAAACTAATTTCCGTTCGCATATTTTTCTCGACTAAAAAATTTTCGTTTTTAGCTTTATTCTCCCTATCGCTTTATTGGTTATCGCTTTTTCATTTCAGTGAACTTCCATCCCTCATCATAAAATTTATCTGTCTAAAAAAGTATCTATTGACTTTATTGAATGATTCGCAATACCGAAGTGTATCGAAAATCAATACTTTTTAATAACTTTTAATGTCAATTTAAACGTGATTCAGTATTGTTTCATTATCTCTCGGAATGTAAGTTCACTTTTCTTTAATTTATCAATTCTTAAGATCTTAAATTTATCGCGGTCTTTGATTTTCATATATGTATTGTTAGTGTTAATAATGTTATAAGATTTTCAAGAGTTTTATAAAGGGCCGTTTACAAATTACATATGAAATGGTTCCGAAGTCTCTTATAACTTCAGAATAAGTTCTAAAATATTCAAGTTTGAAATTAAATTTTTGTAAAGCCCAAAATTAAAAAATATCATTTACTTTAATGATAATTTACAACGTTACATATGTTTTTGGGTTTATTTTGTACCTTTCATAATTTTAAATAAAATTCTGTACAAAAAGTGTCCTCATTTTTATCTTGTAAAGTAATTTTAATTTCATTATGCTCTTTTATTGTATAATTAACTTTGTTTCAATTATCATTTCTGATTGCGTTCCCTGTTTTTGCCGTCCTACATATATTGTAAGCTCATCACAAGAACTCCAGAAAATCGGAAATAATGTCATATCAAAATTGATATACATAATTCAATGAAAAGCAGAAACAATGGGGAATTTATTTCTAATCTGGTGCAAATAGTATGTCATATCAAAATTGCATACATAATTCGATGAAAAGCGGAAACGATAATTGGGCATTTATTTTTAATCTGGTTTCAAGAGTATGTCATATCAAAATTGATATATATAATTCGATGAAAAGCGGAAACAATGAGGCATTTATTTTTAATCTAGTTTCAAGAGTAATTATTCAAAATTTTTTAAATAAAATTCGTTCGACCTATTCCAGCAAATTGGACAATTTTCAATTTAAAAACTTAAAAATTGAGGAACAAGTTTACGTGTGAAATTGTCCAAATTGACTAATCGTTCAGAAATAAATAGATTGAATTAAGTCTTCGAAATTTGAGACTTTTTAACTATAATTATTAAAAACGTAATAATTTCAAGATAAGAAAGCTGAATTTTTAACCGAAAGCGAACAAAATAGAATATACATACCTAATTTGGTTTTCTATACAATTTTTAACATCAAAGAACGTCTATTCCTGAAAAAAAATAAATCTTAAATGAAAATGCTGATCACATAATAAAACTTTTCTTGGTCAAGAACATAGAAATATTAGTGCGAAATTGTATATGTAATATCGACTTGTATCATAAAAAATGGAAATGTGAAAAAAAAACTTTAAACAAACCCTAACCTCAATAATCCCAGCCTGCCTCCTGGTGAATTATACTTAGACAACTACTATCACTACTATACACAGCACTATTTACCGAATCCGAAAAATTAATAACGCGAATCACTATCTTTATCTGAATTACACGACACTAACTTAAAACAAATAATAATACACGAAAATTTAACGAAAACGACAAAGCACGCAAGAATTGAAAATTTAACCCAACAATCTTGTCGAATTATCTACAGAATCAACTGTTTACGCAAATTATTTAACTTAATTCTTAATTATTTAAACCTTCTTTATTACTAATCCACTCCAGCACTTTAATTAGCAGATTAATGAAACCGAAAAACCGAATTTATCGAAATTAACAAATCTATTAGCAACAATGAAAAACCGTTACGTCTATTAGGTACCGAATTGCAATTCAAACTAAGATTTGCACTCGTCCACCTACTACGCTAGTGTTTTCCGAATTTTTTGGAAATGCGTTGCTGATTTGAGTTCCGCACTTATCCTTCGTTTCCTTCCGCTCAACCGGAAAATACCGATCAATCACTAACGAAAATTTAACGAAAACGATAAAACACGCAAGAATTAAAAATTTAACTCAACAATTTTGTCGAATTATCTACTGTATCAACTGTTTACGCAAATTATTTAACTTGTTAATTATTTAAACCCTCTTTATTACTAATCCACTCCAGCACTTTAATTAGCAGATTAACGAAACCAAAAACTGAATTTATAGAAATTAACAAATCTATTAGCAACAATGAAAAACCGTTACGTCTATTAGGTACCGAATTGCAATTCAAACCATCTTTGTTCAAACTAAGATTTGCACTCGTCCACCTACTACGCTAGTGTTTTCCGAATTTTTTGGAAATGCGTTGCTGATTTGAGTTCAGCACTTATCCTTCGTTTCCTTCCGCTCAACCGGAAAATGCCGACCAATCACGAACACGAACCCTTATCGAGTGACTGAGGTGACTGAGGGGAAAGTGAATCTAAAACGCCATTTTTATTTGCAATTTCGACGTTTTGCGATATTAATTTGAGCAACTTGATCCCTATATTAGAGTCATTTTTATTTATACCTTAACGGCATTGTGTTATTTCTGATATTTGACTCTACTTTTTTATATCGCTTTTCCCAGAACGTAAACAATGGAGTGCCGTGGAAGGGGAAACTCGTGCGTCGGTTACCGTTGAGTGAGCTAGTCGTTCGTTCAACACGTGCTTATGTTTTGGCTACGCTATTTGCGTCTAATTACTGACCGTGAGCGTCTTTGAAAAAATTCTGCTATTTATTCGTGTTCATCTTGTGACACAAGTATAAAAAATTTAGTGCGTGACTTTGATTATATGAAGAAAAGTGTGAAATAAGTGTAAAAATGGCTTCAAGTTCGGGAATGAGTCTTCGGGATCTGTCTTCTGAAAGAAAACAAGTTTATTATAAACTTAGAGGTGTATTTCCAAACACAGATCCAAGATATATCTTGGATATATTAATTAATACCCCGGCAGGAGTCAGGGAAAATGCAGGCATTGATCACCTGACAAATGATCTCGTCGATCACTTGATTTTGGATGGAGATGATCACATCGATCTGAATGCAATTGGCAGGTCCCAAAATTACTGGGAACAAGTTTCTTCTACAACACCAGAAAAACAGTTCGAGAGATTGATTGGCATTTTCCCTGATGCCGATCCTGATTATATAAGGGATTTTACGAGAAAATTTTTTAATAACGCGCAAAAAATTAACACATTCGTGGAGGAAAATTTGAACCAAAAAAATTACCCTACGAGGGAAGAGTATGTCGCGAGGAAGAAACGAGCAGAAGAATATCGTAAATATTTTACGGAATTCGACATCGAGACATTTCTAAATGAGTTTCCGGATCCGTTTGCATATTTTGAAGGAGAAGAGACAACTTATACCGAAGAAAAGACAGTTTTAAGCTTATTATGCAATTGGTTTCAAAACCTGAAGGTAAACACTTGCTTCGATTGTTCTAGAGTTTATCTTATCTTACCTTTTTGTGATACGGTTACTTGTAAATAAAGAGGTCATATCCTCGTAGTAATTAATGTCAATGTTTTCATTTTTGCAATCTTTTTCAAAACGATCATAAAAACAATACTTTCTAATTATAATTATTGCACTCGAATTCTTCATGTTGCTTAACAAGTATTAAAATTAGGTATTTTTTCGCTATGTACCTGTAATCACTTTGTGAATAGAATTATGTGTACAGAGTGAAAAAATATTTAATTTGAATACTTTTTGCGTAAAATGAAACATTTGAATTTTGATATTAGATTTGGAACTGTTCACTTCACGTGAAAAGTATTAAAAGTAAGTGTTTTTTCGCTGTGTACCCCTACTTCTATTTCTAAAAAGAATGTCTACAGGGCGAAAAGTTTTAATAAAAATGAAATAGAAATTTTTCTGATTTTTATATACAGCTCAATACGATCGTGAGCGAATATAAAAATGCCGCATATAATCCATCACTGACTGTAAAGAGACTGGAAGAAAGAGGTGGCATTAAAAGACCCAAGTGGAATGAATTTTTAAAGGATCTGGATAAAAACATGCCAGAATTTGCGTTTATTTGCAATAGGCAAAAAATTGAACAATACCTGGACAAAATTAGAAAACAAGAAGAAGAAGCTTTGAAAAAATCAAAGGTAAGTCTCAAATTTTCTTTAAACCTTCAATTTGAAGTGAATATAACTTAACGGGAATTTATTTTATTTTTAGTAAAATGTTTTTAATAAATTTGTTAATATTAATTATTTGAAATACCTTTACAGGAATTATTGCATTGTGGATCTTGTTTTAATGATTTTATCGCAGCAAAGTGCTCCACTTGTGACAGTGGTCACATTTTTTGTAATGATTGCATTGCGGCTGGAACGAGATGCAAAATAGCTGAAGCAAAATACACAATCCGATGCTTTCAAGATTGCAATTCTGTTTTTGGTTTGCAAACCCTTAAAAAGATTTTAGCACCCAAAATTTACACAATCTTAATGAAAAATCAACAAGAGGAAGAGTTGGCAGCTGCCAATATTGGAAACCTTGAAAATTGTCCTTTCTGCGGCTTTAAGTCTGTGATAAATGAAGGGGACAAAATACTAATGTGCATGCACGAAGATTGCATGAAACAATCGTGCAGGTGGGTCAAAATAATTTATTTATTTAAAACAAATTTATTTTACAATTAAGAGTTATTAATTACTTAGGATTTCATTTATTTTTATTTCAGAAGGTGCAAGAAGGCTAACCACCTTCCGAATGATTGTGCAGACGTCTTCGAAGCAAAGAATGTAAGATTATACGTAGAGGAGAAATTGACGTATGCCCTGGTCCGGTCTTGTATTAAGTGTAAAAAAGAATTCGTCAAACTTGAAGGGTGTAATAGAATGACTTGTTTAAATTGTGGGTCAGTACAATGTTATCTTTGTGACAAAGCAGTGTCGCCTGATAACTATAAACATTTTAATACGCAAGGAGGAGAACGTTTCGATTTGTTAGTAATCTTTAATTTTCGAAATTCATTGTAACTTAAAAAGCAAAGCTGAAATGTGAGTTAATTTATTTAATTATTAAAAAATTGTAGATGCCCCTTATACAGTGACGACAAGCGCCAAGAAGCGCAAGCAGTAATTGAAGTCGCTAAGATGTTAAAAGAAGATTTACAGAAGAGAAATCCAGATATGGATCTAGAAGTAGTGGACAAGCTTCTACCGCAATTGCCTCCGAAAACGGATGGAGCGCATGATCAGATCATAAATGCCCATCAAATACCTGTAAGTATTTTTGACATTACTCATAATTATTCAAATCATCTAAAAAATAAGTTACAATGTCGTACTTAATTTCAGGAACGCGCTATAAGAATAGCGAAAGCCATCTCACCCTAATGGGTGATAAACAGGTTACTCATTTTAATTTTTCTTCCTTAATTAATCATTTTTCGTTTTAATAATATGTTTACTTTACAAAGTCATTAATTCAAATGTGTGATACATATTGATTAAGCATTTAACGATAAAGTATTGTTAGCACTTTATAAGATATTAAGTTTGACATAATGTTGAGTTGAATTCTATATAGTGAACTCGAGTTCCTAAAATTTTATTGTGATAGGAGATATGCAAAGATTCACTATAAGACATTGGATATTATAAACCTAGATAAGATTTCTACTTTTCTATTGCTATGAATAGTCTAAATAAAAGCGTTTTGTAGAAGATAGTTGCATTTATTAAAATTTTAGTGTAGTAATTTTTTTAACTTTTTTTTTATTAATGTTTCTTGTATTGAGCAAACGTTAGTAACGCGAATTCACTAAAGATAAACAGGCTTCGTTTTTGTATAATACCGGAAGTGGTGATACATAACATAGACAAGCCGTGAGCATAAACCTAAATGGAAGGAAGTTCAGCGTAAAGGTAGTGGGTACGATGGGATTGAAGGGTCAAAGTGATAAAGCGTGCCATTTGTCTGTAGGGTGAGAAACTCCGACACACTTATGGAGAGGAAGTATATAAAGTGCTGTCTGGCACAAAAAAGATAAAGATAAAAGTATCTAAGAAGGAAGGACTCAGTAAGATTGATAAAAAATTAATTTACATAAGTTAAATATTCTAACAATTCTATCTCTTCATTTTATTTAAGAAATATTATAATTAGATACATTTTCGCTCTGTAAATATACTCTTTTTCAAAATAGAAGAGTGGCTACAGAGAGAAAAAATACCTAATTATAATGTTTGTTAAGTTAAATGAAGAAATCCAATGAATTTTTAATCAAAAGAAATTGTGAGGTCTTATTGTTTTCTTATATAGTTACTGCATTTTATTCCACACAAAGAAATAAGACTTGTTTCAAGATTTTTATAGTACAGCTAGGATAGATTTCAACTGGTGTAAAATGCATTTGCGCGTGCTTTACTTGATCGCTCCGCGAATTGTATAATTCAATAAAATTTGAATTTATTGTCCTTGCGATATCGCGTTTGCAAGCAGAGAAGCCATCGTGTTCGCGATCTGGTTGGGTGTTTGAGGATCGAAAGGGGATAAAAAGAAGGGGAGACAACAGGACTCATTGGAATTCCATACAGCAGTTGTATATGTCGAGCACGGAACTTAAAGTGGAAAACGAAACCGATGCCCGAGAAATAGGCGCTGTATTTGCCGCCTCACGTGACATACCGAGTTTTCCAGGGATTTTCGTGATTTCACGCAGAAAATAAACCCTGGCGATTCGAATCCGTGCCGGGAATTCAACCCGGACCAAAGGCTGACCACACATCAAACGCTCGCGAAACACACGAAAGGCCGCGAATGATTTTTCTGCCTCTGGTATTCTGAGCGGAACAGTATTTGGTGTTTCAAAGAGAGAAAATTATTCCTTTGGGGATATACAACGTGTTACCAGGGGGGCCGCTGAACCGAGAAAGCGTAGAAATAAACTAGGAAATTTGCTTAATTTTTAGCGAAGAAAAAAAGAGCGTAAGAAAACTTTAAATGATTTCATTTAATAATCTCGATTAGAAATTTTTATTGAATCCTTTGGTTCGATTTTACTTAAATTCCTTCTGTGTAATGAGACATTTTTTTTAAGTCTTGGGGGAATTGTTATAGTTTTAATAGACATTTATATTTACTATTTACTTTATGCTTTGTTTAGGCATCTGACTTCAAATTAGCAACCTTTCTCGTTACAGTGGGCGATTTAATTAAAATTTCAATTTTGATTTAATTTGCGAGAAGGGATTGAAACATGGGTTCAGGTCAGTGGCACCAGCAGTTTCAGTTTAATCTGGCAACTATTATTAACAGCAGTCGTAAACTTTCGAGATAAGCTTATTAGTTCCACATTTCCCTTTTGTTTACTGCAACCATATCGCATCGTTGCTCTATAATTTACACTATAATAGGTAAACAGAAAACTGACTTGTACGAAAGCTTATTTCTCATTTGTACTACATTGTGGTGTAATCATTCAAGCTGATGTGGGAATTAATGCTAGAGCACATCAAGGCTCTTTATCTCGTTAATTGCTCTACTAAACAAACGCATTTCCCCTCAAGAAAATTTGTCTCATTCAGAACTAAGGGAGAAAGGAAGAATTTATTGATTGCGAGCGAATATAAATTTTAGGACCAACTAAATCCTTTATAATATTTGAATGTCTGAAGATGTTTTTTTACAATATCTTTAAAAAATTGCATGCAACTAATGCAACTCTTTTCAAGCCTTCTAGTCGAACCAAGAAAAGAGAAAAATATTAAGATGCAATATTAAGATATAAGTTTGCAGTATTTGAAAGTAGAACTCAGAAAGTTTCTATATTTATAATATTAAATAAGCGCGAAATTAATATTTCCAAAAACCGAGATAATTTATTTATAAACATAGTTACGTATATAAGCTAATAAGCTTAAAAGCGTTTGGGTTGAATATTTACACTTGAATGTGCTCCAGTTGGAAATTCGCAGGTGAAGAGCAACGCGCAATGATATTAATGTAATCAAGTACACCTGAGTCGCAAACGAATGGTACAAATTTTGTAGATTTTCTGGATTGAGATAGAACCGCACAGAATAAACGACTCTGTACTCTGCTATTAAAACTATTTTTCATTTTCAGTTATGATTCATTTACTCGTTTATTTCAGGAAGGAGTGAAGTTTTAATCAAGGATTGCGCATTGCAACGTGAAAACAAAAATTTTTAAATTCTTTAATCAGGATGTCTACTCATCTGGAAAACTTAGCAAACCTGGAATTATCAGGGAATTTTTCCGAGCGTACCTTTTGAAAAATAGTCAAATATTTGGTTAAATTAAAGAAATTCTTTTTTTTAACACTGATTCAGAAACTAAAAAGCCTGTGTTGAAAATAGCTTAATTTAAAAGTCTCTCCCAATTAATAAGAATTACGGAATTCGACAAATGAATCAATTAAAAATAAACAGTGGTACTCAAAACTCACATTTTCCTACAGCTACATTACAACCTTTCCAATTTAGAAAATTACACAACTACCCAAAAAATTAATTTTAAAAACTTTTGAAATTCCTCAACATTCATTTAAAAAAACCTTCTAATATCTTGAAATTCTTTAAATTCGACAAAAATCTTGAAAATTCATGAAAATCTTTTGAAATCTTTGACATACTTAAATGTATTGTATTTATGTCTTTATTAAAAGACGATTTAAAATTTACAACTGGAAAAAACCGGAAATTTGGTGGGCGAAAATTAGTAGACACTCTGATTAGAAATATTAAGAAAAATAAAAATCTCGAGGTACCTAGAAAAAACCTGGAATTATCAGGGAATTTTTTTCAGTATTTGAATAGACACCCCGTTAATTTGAAAGGCTTGAATTTTAAAAGTTTAATCAAACGTGAAAGCAGTCTTTATAAACGTTATTTGGAAAAGGGAATTGAAATTTCAGTTAAAGCAGTCTTGAGAAGATGGTAGCACTATTTTCTAATTCGATGGGGTAGAAGGTTCCAGCTGTATAGATTTTAAGAACTAGACCAGATTTGCATTTCTCGACACTTAGATTCGAGGAGCACATTGGCATTATGCAAATCTTAATTTGCTCCTCTTGGAAAACTCGTAAAATTAGAGTTCTTTTTTATTCTTTCGGTTTAAAAAAACCTTACGTCGACTATCAGCCAAGGTTTTGTAGACTTCACTACAAGATCTTAACTGCCTCTGTTAGAATTCATGGTAGCTATTATTTCGGGCTGATTATTAGAGAGAAGTTAAGTATAATAGTTCATAGTGCGATTAGAGAAGGTATCTTTGTTTATTAATTGGGATCATTTTACCGAAAAGGTTTTGATATTTGTTTTCTTTTTCAAAATATATTTTTAATCTCCAAGCCTAATCAAAATTCATGAATATAGAAAAGTGGAATTTCGAATTTGAGTTATACAATAATTTATCATTATTAAATCGATTGGTTTTGGGATTATATAAAAAGGAAAAATACACTTTTTAAATTATTCAAGTCGATAAAGATGTAACTGAGGCCACCTTCAGCGAAGTACTTGAACCAGAAACGATATACCTTCCTGAGTTCGTTACCTTCTGGAGGAAAGCGAATACAATTTCCCACAAAAATATATTATCTTTTTTTTTTAGAAAATACTTTTCTTTGAAAAAATATCTCTATTTTTGAATTTGAGGTTTTAATTTCAAATTTATATTTATTAAAAAATTATTGTAAGTCGATAAAAGTGTTCTTTTTATGTCATTTAAAACATATGATAATATACCGATATTATCTATTTTTAAATAAACAGTAACAATCTCTAGAAAGTCAACTTAAAGAAAGGAATTCAATTTGGGAAGTTTTTCTTAAAAAAAACACATTTAATTACTTGTTTATAAAGCTAAAGTCTTTGAAGAACAGAAAATTTGCACAATTGAAAATTATACGAAATCTTCACGATAGAGGATCTAGTTTCTATTTTCCAATTACAGTTGCTCGTTTTGGAGAGACATTTCGATATGACTTTCTACATCTGAGTTTTAATTTCTCTTCAATTGATTCTTCGTAATTTATTGTAAGTCAATGCAATAGAAAATCTCATTATCTTTTCATCTTCTTGGTCAAACTAGTCAAAAGTCTAATCAAGAAACAAAATTGGAAGAGATTAACTATTCTGAGTTAAGAGGCAGAAAATAAATAGAGTGACAAATATATTTACAACTCCAGACAGACTCCACAGATTGATTTAACTTCTTCAGAAAATGAGGAAAGTATATAAAGGAACCTACATGGTCAGTCGTATCAGCAGTTCGGAAACGAACTTTCAGGTAAGAGTTGTACTAATTCAAAATTAATTTTATCTTATCACTTGTTCCAATTTAAAATTGTTCAAAATGAAAAGAGTTTTTATTAAAATTCGAGTGTCTTAAAATTGTAAATTTTTTCAGAATGAGGTCAAAGCTGCTCGTCATCTTGTACACCGTTGCTCTGGTTGCTGAAGGGCTTGCTAGCCCGTGTAAATACTGGTGCAAAATCTCGGACTGGAAATTTTACTGTTGTGATGAACCAGAGGAGAAACCCGAGAAGAAAGATGCCTGGACATCATCTATGGCTATTTTGATGCCGCACCTGTGGTTAGCACTTGGTTGGCCTAATATGATACATCATTATGGACATGGACATGAATACGAACATGATCACGATCACTCTTGGGAAGAACCGAAAAAAAAGTGTCCAAAAGTGAGACCTGCTTGCCCGAGAAGTCACGACTGGTGGTTTGATCCGCCAGTTCGCTGTCACGATGACGACAACTGCACATCCTCGGAAAAATGCTGCTTCGACATCTGCCTTGAGTACAAAACCTGCAAACCTGCAGAAATGTCATAATTTTATTTATTATCTTCTAAATATTAAGTTTTAATAGGGTTGTTTCATAAGTCAGATATCAGTTTTCCAATTCGATCTTGTACTAGAGTATTTTTGGCTAATATTCTTTATAGAGGGGAATTTCAAAAGATAACAAAGGATTTTGAGGAATTTGAAGAGATTTAAAAAAATTCTTGATTTAAAGTTAAAATTAACGTTTATAATTATGTAAATTATTTAGTAACTTATGACGATAGTATAGTAATTTATTTTTGACTAAAGATTGTATCTTAAAGATTTTGCTTCCATTACATACTTCATTCATAAATTCACACAGTTTCAACTACTTCTTTATCACCCAGATCAACTCAAGTCATAAATTATCTTTTCCAATGGTTTTGCTTATCAGTTGATGACAAACGACCAGTTTTTCAGCGAAAGTAATCGTTTCTTCTCGACGAAGGTCTCCTTCATTAAAGCTAACCGAGAAGCTAACTGAGAAAAGGCTGTTCTGCCATAAATTACTATGAGAATCGCAAACTAAAATAACGAAATGCGACACGTTTGCAGAGGTTAAATCTACTAAGGGGGCGTACGAATTCCCGAAAAAATTGTCCCATTATTCACGAAATGCGGTTCCCAACACATTAGCTTCTGTCTGCTATTCCAATTGCCAGAATCATTATTAATTCGCCTCGGAGACTGTCGCCTTCCTCCGACCGTTGTAACTTGTAATAGTGTCCCCAAAAAAATTTCTACGAGCAGGAACACCGTCTCGGTCGATTCTATTATGTAAAAAAAGAGGAAAGACCAGGTCCCCATTGCCTGCGAATTCCGTGACTCATCGCAGAATTTCTCGCCAAGTGTTTCTATACGGGGCGTGAATCCCCTCTTTACGCTTCAATTTACGTTCCGAGGTTTGAGTATAATTGGAAAAAAGTTATTTTTAGAATTTTCTTTCAAAATTTCAATTAAATCTTTTATTCGTGAATATCTGGATTTTAGATTTGAATTTTATATAAATCGACTTGAATGGAAGAAGGAATTTGATACCTTTATAAAGGATCTTCATACACAATAATATTTTCAAGAGGAAGCTGGACCGGTGCACATCTGCGGAAGGTAACGGGATTGCAGATGAAACTGATTGCTCAAATATAGGAGCTGCTAGTATCGGGTTAACTTCTCCTTTGGCACGCAATGGGCTTTCAATTTCAAACGTTATAAGGGTGTTCATTTAAGATGAGGGCGTCAGTCCCATCTGCACATCGCATCCCCTTGATACCTTCCAGATTGAATGATCCCTGAATAGCTCTTCCTGAATCGCTACATCAACAAAATACCATATTTCATATTGAAAAGAGTTCAATCAATTTTTCCGGACCACCAATTCAGATTTCCAACAAGAAAATAACAAAAGATATCAATTCCTTTCACATCAATTTTCTATAACCAGAAAAATATATTCAAATCAACCAGGATTGTGGCTTTGCGGGAGGAATTAAGGGTATTGGACTCAAGTTCTAAACTCTAAGATATCAAACTTTGAACTCTTCATTTTAATTGAAAAGTACTAAAATTAGACATTTTTTCGCTCTGCACATATAATCCTATCATGAAAGAGTGGTTACAATTTATTATATCGTAATTGTTTCTATAAACTCGAAGTAAAATAAAGAAATCGAACGTCGAGAACAGAACTTGGATAGGATTCCTGTTCTCTTCGTTGAAAAGCTGGTTAGTTGGAGGAAATTAAGAAGAGCTGACAGGAGCCTCTAATTATGCCATTTTGCCGACATGGTTGCATATCTGCCAAAGGTTGAGCCCATGACCCATCTCGTAATCGAGTAGCATCTGTGTTGCGTATACTTGGCTTATCTAAATTGTTTTGGCGCCCTCTAGGGCCCATTAAGTCCGCAGAATTGAAATAATCAGATTGAACGAGTTCGGACCCAATTATGCGCGTGCCAGACTGAGACCTCGGGGGCCCCATTCGTTAAAAGTGGATGTGGGCGGGGTAGAATGCTAGCATGTAGACCTGCGGCTCCCACCTGGCAACATTTTCTGCTTATTTTGCTTCTGCTTGCTTCCACTCGCTTCTATGGACCCACCTAGAAATCAGGAATCAAGCCCACTTTGAAAAAGTGGGTTCCACTCTACTTTCTCTTTGCTTTATTTTTAATTTATCTCGCTCAAAAAAAACCTAATCAACTTTAATATTTCAAATTTGAAAGGCCGATAAATTCCTCTCGATAGTTGTTTCGGATAATATTTGCTTTTGTTGTGGCAGGACAAAATTGTTGTTTCAGAAACTTTAGCTCCATGTGGTACACATCTCGAGGCTGTTGCATTTTGAAGATATCTTCGTAAACTGTTTGCGGGTCTTCTTGTCTGTTCGGCAGTCGACCAATAATAGAGAAAAAGGAAGGGAAAAAAGCACGGGAGAAATAAGTGGCAGGTGCATCAGATAGAATAGTTGAGGCATCAGTCGACACTTACCTCTTAGTCTCGTGTTTTTGCCTACTCGCCACGAAATGTCATTTTTGACGTTTTCTTTGCTTCTACTGATGCCATATTGAACCCTAATTATAGTTATATACAAAAGTCCAGCTGCCTGGTGTAATTTCAGTGTAATTTTAACAGACTAGCCGAATTCAAGTACCAGCCATTTTTTAATTAACTACAATTTCATAATTTTATTTTTAAATACTTTAATATTCAATAATTTCATTTTAGGTTCAAAAATAATCCAAGCATAAAAACTGCTTCTATTAACTGAAAGTCTATAAGTAAGCATATAATTTTAGGGATATACAATGAGTTCAAACAGATTTTTAAAAATTTAAAAGAACTTCGGGTAAATTCTTTCGCAGGGACATTTCCATTTTCAGTTTACTAATCTTTACTCTATCTGCGAAGTTTTTTCCGCTTCTTTTGAGGAAGAGGGTTAGAAATATTTTTCCGCTTTTCAAATTCCAGAATGATAATTGAAGAATGATTTCTAAATATCCTAAATTGGTCAATTTGTTAAATCGAGTTTAAAACCTATTTCTCAGGTTTCTTTGTGGTCCACCGAAACGGCAGAAAATTTCATAAATTCCATCCGGGATACTTTCCCTTCAATACTACATAGTGTTGGTCAAACAAGAAGAATATTTTTGAATAGGGGAGCCTTGGAGTACAATTTTGAGCCCATTGTCGATTGTCGTCTCCCTTTTAGAGTCAGCTGCCAATTTTCAAAGGGCGTATAACTATTCTGTTTTTACGCTGAATTTCCGGCTGTAGCTTGGACAAGTTATAACCTGTCGTGAACATAATATAGTCTCGGCGAGGACTTGTTCCATTTTTTTTCTACATGACTAACACGTGCAGTTCTTTCGCCTCTCAGATGAGTCACATCGCTTATTAGATCCATAAATAATCCTAAGTATATTGCAAACTGCGACTTTATGAAACTCATAAATTCATCGGTTTCTTATTCGTATTTTGCTCTCAATAAAAAAATTTCAATATTTTCGATCAGAGGTCTCATCGCTAAATATACTCTGTTCCGTTTTTGGATTCGAAATTCTCTCCGATTTATAGGAAATTAGAAAACCAAACAACTTTTCTTAAAAATGTTTACAAGGCCTCATAGGACATATGTTCCATGAAAGTTCAAAAAATTTTCTAACGAACAAGACTTAAGTAACAAAAAAGTTATCAAAAAGTTCTACAAAGTATGACATAAGTACCAAAAATGTCTCAAAAACTGGAACCAAAGTACAAAGTTTAAAAAAAGTTCTATTATAAACATGTCCTAAGGAATAGGACTTATGTTCTACTTTTTTAGGACTATTTTTCAAATTTGTTGCTATTTATGTCCTATTTTTTAGAACATTTTTGAGGCTTTTTTTGGAACTTCTTTACTTACGTCTTATTTTTTAGGAACTTTTTTGGTACTTATGTCCTATTCTTTAAAACATTTTTGGGACTTTTTTTGGAAATTTTTGATACATACTTATATTCCATTTTTTGTGGGTCATAAATTCTATGAGGGCTTCCAAAAAATATCAAGTAAAGTTGGTACTTAGTACTGATTTGTCTCATACTTCAGTGGCACCTTATTTGGAATCCAACTGGGATTCCAGTGGGACCTTTTTTTACTCGTATTCTTATTATTCTCTAAAATTCCTTATGTTTCTGTTTACAGAGGAAATGGTGAGGCCACTTGTATCATCTGATAAAAGAAATTGTGGAACGTATCTGGAGGTCCTGAAAAAAGACATATGTGTCGATTTAAGAAGAATCGGATTTTTCCAAGATTTGCTAAAGAGCTTAGCTGATCTTGAAAAGTGTACTAACACTGCAGGATTTTCGGGGACGTCTTAGTGTCGATTTGAAAGAAACATCCGATTCCATTGTGAGCTTCTGGATGAAAACTTTGGGCCACTAGTGACTAGAGTTCACCTTTGATCCTTTGAAGTTTGTAAACCACTGAAAGCGGTAAAGGGCCTTAAAGGTTTTCAATGAGTCGGAAGGGACGATACTTTTTAAAGTTCCTACGGTTTTACTATATTATGGTTGTGTGCCTTCGCTGGAGTAGAAAGGGACTCTGGAATGGAATGTGCTAACTAGTACGCATGCGTCAAGATTCATTCATACTTCAGAATCCATTCATGCCCTGGTCTCGAGTCGGTAGCTTTTACGCTTTTACTCTAAACTCTAAACTCCTACACGATTTTTGGCAGGTAGATGTTTTCTGGAATTTCGGAAGAATTCTGAAATGCCTTTGGCTTTCCGTAGAGTGTCACTTTCTTCCAGTCTAGACTTTGGAATCCGGCGAGACGAGACAAAGAAATGTGGATCTCATTCGATACAAATTATCTAATTCTCGGAATTAACTCTTCGAATTTTTGCAATTCTTTAAACTCTTTAGTTAGAAGAAAGTTATTCTTTGACTGTGAAATCAACATCTTTAACAGTTTTGTTTCGTAATAGAATAAAAACTGTTACGAATGAAAAGAGAGAATGATAAGATAAGCAACAATGTCACTAAGTTCAATGGAGGCATTTCGATAATTAAGATTGATCGAGCTTGAAATGAGAAAACTTCCTTTTCCCCCAGAAGCACTTGAAGCATGGAAGGCTGCCAAAATATATATAAGAACATTAGGAATCACAGCCCCTCTTCATCAGATATATTTCATCGAGAGGGGAAATATTTTGTCAGAAAGCACTTGCCCCATTATCAAAATCTGCGAAATCAGCACTCGCGGAGTTTTTTGTTAGTTATATTATACAGTTACGCTGCATTATCTTTTAGATAATGACTTCTGACTTGTAAAGTTATTTGTAACTGATATGCTGATAATTTAATTTGTTTACGGGTTCAAGCAAGATTGTCGACTGACCGTTTATATAAGATATCGTATTGTGTGAAAATAAAATAGATCATGAACGAGGATTTCATTTATTCTTTCGAATGAATGAATAAATAAATGAGAAAAAATGAGATAGGGGACCATCCACATACCACGTGGACAATTTTTCACCATACTGTTTGACCCCTCCCCCCTGTGGACAACCGTGGAATTTTGCCATACCCCCCCCTCCCCCTCCCTAAACTGTCCACGTGGTTTATGGATGGCCCCTAGAGGAGAAATAGATAATAAAATAAGAAGAGAGAAGGTTTCTAAATACCCTAATGAGTCTTCTCTTTGAGGAAACAAGGTTCCTGACATTTTTTACTTGACTTAATCTTTGAAGGATCTTATCTTTTAGAGTCAGGAAGTTTCCTGAGTAAAATTTACAACACTTGTGATAAGAATCACAGAGATTTTTCCGAAGGTCTACCTTCAAAATTAAGAAAGTGGATATAGGAAAATGTTAAGTTTGTCAGTTTTAAGATAAGTTATCTAAATTTATCGTAGTGTTGAAAATTGTCTTTGAGGGAAAAAATGTAAATGTGCCTAGAGAGTGAAAAAATGTTTATTTGCAATACTTTTTGCGTAAAACGAGAAATTCAATATTTGGGGGGTTTCCATAAACCACGTGGCCCAATTTTGGCCACTTTTTGACCCCGACTCCCTCCATGTGGTCCACCGTGGCATTCTCGTCGACCTCCCCCCCTCCCTATAGGGTGCTACGTGGTTTTTTTAATTTCTTGTAAAACGAAAATAAAGCAAAAAATTATGTTTATGTACCTAATGTTTATATTTTTTTAAGAAGAGTCTGAGTCAACAAATGGCGACACTAGCCACTCATACAAATTACTGATGAATGATTTATTTTTTTTAACACCTAACGTGTAAAACGTGTAAAACCACGTAGCTCGGACTCGAAACCCCCCTATCCACATGTAGACCAATGCCCCCCCCCCCTAAAGAAACCACGTGGTTCATAGAAGACCCCTTACTTAAAAATTCAATATTCTTATTTTACTCAAAAAGTATTTATATTACAGATTTTTTCGCTCTGTACCCATAATTCGATTTCAAAAATGAGTAATTATACAGAGCGAAAAAGTATCTAATTATAATATTTATCAAGAAAAATGAAGAAATCAAGTTTTAAGGGTAGAACTTGAATCCAACAACCTTAAGAAAATAAAAAGGGCTAAATTCTTTGAATTTTCAAAATTTTTTGTTAAAAGAAAGTTTCATAACGGTTACGCAACGTTTACGTAACTGTTCTAAAGCAGGTACATTACTGTGACGTAATTGTAACATAACTTTTATGTTACAGGTAACTTTTAAGTAACAGGTGCTCATAAATATTTTTAAAAGAGCGGAAATGAGATTCCCCGAAGTTTAGATGAAAACAAGCCAAGTGCGATAAACCACTTTGGGCAAAAGAGATTCTGCTTTGCTCCCATCGCCGGGCTTCGATCTTTCGAACATAATTAACGTGTCGACCGCACACGCGCTAGTCAACCCTAAAGAGGGGGAAAATATAGTGGAGGGAGAATTGAGGCACGCACATGGCAAGGGGAAATAGTGGGGGAAGCTCACCTACCGGCTCGAACTCGGAAGAACCTCGCTTGCTCTTCAAATTGGCATTTGCTTACGAACTCTTGCAGCGCGCGAGTCGCGTTTCTACACCGCGACTTAATCTTATCGCGAGAGTCACCTTGAGTCATTCTAAATAAAATCGAATCAATGGCATTGCATATAAATTGCACAACAATCGTCAATGTTATTAACCTGCTAAAGACAATAGAAAAAAATTCAAATTTCGCGGCGCGCCAATCACGTGACCACTGACCAATCAAATCGTCTGATACAAAATTAGAAGACGCCGGTCTTTTTGCAAAGTGCTTGGTTCCTTTTTGGATTTTTTAGCTCCGCATTTTATAACCTAAAAAAAGGTTTTTATCAACCTTTTTGCGACTATTTTAGCATTGTCGTTGTGTTTGAATCGTTTTTGTCGTTTCTGTGCTGTCAGCTGGGATAAACAAACAATTGGGCGGGACTGACAGGTTATGAATCCAGGTTATAAGTTATAAATTTATAATCTGCAGTTATAAAAGGTAGAAATAGTCGCTTGGTAAAATCCGTGGAAAGTGCTACACGCTCTGTTTCACGAGAAGAGTCACGCCTTCTTGAAGAAGAGGCACTTGATTCTTTCATTCTTGCCTGGAGCGGAGAGTTGATTGTCTTTGTCGTTGTCGACATCGACGTCGATACACACGTGTTTCTCGTGGTGGTGTCAATAAACAGACGCTGTCTAATGTAGTGGCGTGAACAGGAATTCAATGTCTTGATTATTGAGAGGTCAATTTAATAACAACCGAACAACAATTTGTCGGATTCGGAGTGAAGTGAGGTGTTCATAACTTCAATAAACAACAGGTGCTATGGATTCGAAGATCTTCAGGATGAGGATACAGATTTTGCTCCTGGTGTTGCTCTCGAGTGCAGTATTTGCTCAAAGTGAGTCTTGGTTTTATATATATTTATTCTAGTATTCAACTGTATTGTGTTATTTTAATTACGCAATTAGCTCATTTAGTTTCGACTGGAACATTTTTAGATGAAGCGTATTTGTTTCCATTGATCAATGTTTTATGAGAAAGGTCTTTTGTTTATGATCGAGGAATAAAAGTAATTTAGAATTTTAGGTAAGATTAACATCAACAATCTGACATTTTTAAGAGTTGTATGTACTTCCTAATTAGAATAATTATTTAGTAATTAGGTAGTTACTAGTCAATTGAATTTTATTTTAAAACTTTTTTTATTTCAAATTCAAACAAGAAGGTGGATACTTTAGTTTATGAGTTCAAGAATATCAAGTTTTTGATAAATATTAAATTCCACCCACACACGAAACTACATAAATATAACTCTTTATTTGTATTTCTTCTTGAAAATCGACATAACTCGTGAATATTTTTTGAGTGAAAATCTATTCTTATTTCTGAATTTTAAATTCAAATTTTATTCGTTTTCTGATTTGCATTTGAATTATAAATCAGATATAAAAAAGGGTTTTTTGGGTTGTAAATAAGTTGTCTAATTATTTTAATTTGGAAGTATTCGCATGTGGTTGAAGTTCTGAACGTTCAAATGAACGAATTTTTGTATTGATTGCATTTTAAACTGGAAATAGTATTTAAA
>JAUESH010000020.1:16769142-16780053 GCA_032275165.1 Synergus magnus | reverse complement strand
CTCATCGCATTTTAATTGACCCCGCTCGTAGGCGCTCTACCCCCGTGGCTGCGCTAACATCGGGGTACGAGTGTACTTACTTCCGATTCAAAATCCTTTTTTATTTCACGCTCGCCAATCTCCCACTTCACCCTTATTTCCTTTTACTCCTTCAGTCTCTAAGGAGGAGAAGAAAGACTGCGCACGCGATGTTTGGCACCTGGTCCTCTAAAATTCAGACCAAGGCTCCACTCAAATCCCCTGTCTCAGACATTTCGACATTTACCGCCTTTTATAGGCACGCAAGTTGGTTTCTAAATTAAATATTATGATCCCAGTTAATTCTTAGCTTCAAAGTTTCAAACTTGGAATCTGCTACTCTCAACTTTGTTCAATTTCAGTCCCTTGTTGTCTACTTTATTTCTTCAAGTCTTCTTTCTGGCTCCCTCGGGTTGTAAATATGAAGGAGGAGAACTAAAAAATAATGTTTGCCTGTCACAACTTACAGCACAATATTTTCCTTTTGCTCCTTTCTCACTAGCTAAATTCTGTCCTGATGAGAGGCAACATAATGGATCTGACTCCCCCACGTGATTATAGCGCCTGTCGACTGTCGCCAGGAATAATATTTCAAAGGGTCCTTCAGACAACATTGTGTGGTCGCCTTAATATGCTCAGGGAATGTTTGAATAATTCAAAAGTGACGTTCGACTTTTATAGTGATAAAGAACCATTTTCGGTGACTGTTCTTATAGAAAATTGATGTTTGGTTCGGTCTGATGAAAAGTCTTTATTTAAAACCTTAGAAGGAATTTGTTACGCATTTTAATAATCTATGTTTCTCTACCATAGTAATTTTCCATCCACTATTCATGCAATTTAAGTGAATGCATCGTATGATGCATAATGCGTAATTTCTATGATGCAGTAAGGAGAAATTGATAGTTTATTGGAATGAGACCTGATGACGCTTTCCAGGAACGATTTCAACAAGAACACATCCTCCGCATCCGCCTTCGCCGTCTTCCTCTTCGGAGTTATGAAGCCGCGACGTAAACCTAGGCGGGCATTCGCGGATTATAACAAACTTCCGGTCGCTCATTCGTTTCTTAGCTTCACTCATTCCGCTGGTCATTGTTGCGTTTCTACCGAGTGTGACGACCTGGCAACCTCGATCCATGACTGAAAGTAGTTCCGTTCAGTATTCATCCACAGATGTCATATCTTAGGTTCTAATTTTTAATCTTCCCAATTTTCCATTTTCTGATGCTCAGGAATTCTTTTATCATCAGTTTCCATCATCAGTTTCCATCATCAGCTTCTTAGATTCAGGGGAATTAAATCTTCTACGGCTTTGGAATGGTCTTAATTATAGGCCAACGTCTAGAAGTCATATTTTCCATTTTCATTAAAAAATTATCTCCATTCACATGACGAATTTTGATATCTCGTTGTTTACGTCACTGAAGGAAGGTTTTGAGGGAGAGGAACATAAAATGAGTGTGAGCCATTGTTTAAAGCCAATTTCGCAAACTTCATTACGGCTTGTGCTCCCTGCCATAAATGCAGTTTGCCGTTTCTATTCCTGTGCGTCTCAGTTCCGCAACCTTGGCCATTTGCATACAACCGTCTTGAATGGAAACAGAAAGTTAAGATGTCGGAGTTGATAAAAAAAGGTTCATTGGACGAACTACGAAAATACACAGTTCTCTAAAGAAAACTTTGCATGCCATAATGACACCATCATTAGGCGTAAAATACTTGTCATGAGAACATTGAATAACTCCAGATCTTTTCCAATTAAAAGAAAGTTCATCATAAGTTCTTCGGAACTTATGATGAGTGATAACAAGAATTGTGTTCTGATCATTCAAGTTGATTGAAGGAAATTAGTGTTTAATTATTTTAAAGAATGTGGAAATTGAGTTCAGAGATTCGTTGTGGGAATTCATTTGGCGGCCCGGTGATTATAACTCATTATTCAAATTAAAACTGATTACGATTCTTCATTTTGAAATTGGCATCTAAGTTAATTGGACGATCCGCCATGTCCAGCATCGAAGCGCATCCAGCAGTTTCGATGCAATTTGCATTTCCGACGAATTCGATTAACCGTATATTATGAAGTTTGCGAAGTTCAAACCAGACTTGAATTATAATGCAGAGATTTAAGAATAAGATTCTTTTGTCCCAAATATAATACTTGAATAATGTTTTTAACATTTTCTTTTGAAAGCTGTCTTCTTGTCCCCTTTTCTTTGCCTTTCCTATGAGAAAGAGAGCCCGACATCTAAGAATTTACAAACCAGTTTAACCTACAAATATCCCTCCTCAGCCACTCCCTAATGCAATCTGCGATCCGCCATCAATTTGTGGTTATTGTCCGATCCGAGTATAAGCGAAGCCACTTCAAGCATACTTTGTAGGATGTACGCAGTTGTATCTTGAATTTTCACACAATGTTCGCATATGTGCGACTCTGCTAATGCATCCTTGCGCGGTTTCTGATTACGAATAATATATCCTTATCGAGAGTTCATAAAACGGTATCTTCAGATATATTTCCTACTTAATTCACACCACACAAATTGAGACTAATGGAAATTTGACATTAGCTTCCTTACCAATTCCAACGTCAACATAAATTACCTTGCTTATCGCTTCCGTACGAAATGTTAAAATTAAATTAAGCATTATCAGCTCCAGCTTCATTTTCTACCTTCTTTCAAGAAGACTAATGTAAATACTTTGGCTACAATGTTGGCAAATACTTTTGAATTGAATGATATTTCTTCTTTATGCCTCTTTTTACTTTGACATGTTCTGCTAATTTGTCTCTGATGTTGAAAAAAGTGCAATTATACTTAGGTTACTCGGATATAAACTTTTCACAGATGGTCGGAGAATCGACAAAGTCTGTTGTTTGCTGGACACCTTGGGCGTCATTTGTACCATATGCGGATTGAGAAAGTCTCTTATTGCAAACTCATTACGCTCATTTCGTGCTTCCTTCCTTTACACTTTTTTTGGCTTCACCCAGCTGCATATGCCTCTTTTTTTATTAAAAACAATGCACCACCCGCTGTCATCTATTAAAAACTTCCTTCAGATTGAAAGCTCCGACACTTGAGAAATCTTTAAGTCGGTGGTGCTTCCAAATCCCTTAATCTTCCCTGCTCCCAATTTAAAAAAGCGATAAACCAAAAATATCCGAGTTTGACGAGCTAACACTTTTGACCCGGTTAAGTATAGAAACCATGTCGGCTATCTGTCTTCGACTTTCGCAAGGGATACATTTTTATTTCCGTCTGAGCCTCTGGCGTCGAGAGAACAGCGGAAGTAACTTTAAAATAGAAAAAAATTGGAAATTTCGTCATTCTTAACGCATAATTGTGTCTTTTTTATTGTTTCCACGAAAAGAGTCTGAGGTCCGGCAGGTTCAAAGGAACCTCTCATTCTAATATGTAATTTCATCCCTTCACTTCATCCCATGCTGAAAGACATATCTCAAAAGTAAATTCTAATAATCCTAAAGAAGTCTTTGTGTTGAGCTTCAGATAAATTTGCCACCTCGATTTGCTTCGCAACATCCGCTTAAAGGCTTACGGCATAACTTGTTTAAGTCCCACCTGCTTGGTGCGTGCTTGTAATAAATTAATATTCTTCTAGACATCTACGAGCCTCTCCCCGTATTAAAGTGACAAATATTAAGATGTTAAATCTTGTACAAAAATGGATTGGCTTTAGTAGACCTATATTTCACTCTTATTGCATACTCCACAATTATAAATAATTATCTGCAACTTATTAAATCATTAAAGTTTTTTTCAACGAGTTCAGAAATCAGGAGCAGGTTTGGAAATATTTTCTTTATTCTCCGGCTCGAAGTTATGCACTAATCCGCAGATATTATCGAAGATATTCTGCTAAAACGTTTTATCAATTGCACTTATTGCAGGACTCGTTAGTAACATCGCAAGTAATTGCAATTGCAGCTTGCTTGGCATTAATGAGGAAAAGAAAGCGAATCGGAATGGAACGATTTATTCTCAGTCGAACATGTCCTGAGGGCGCACGCCGTGCACCTTTCAAACGCTTTTTATAGATCGTGCCGATTACACTTCCGTGGGAAAATATTAATTTCATCCAAAAAACGTCGTATTCTTGCATTAATTACACCAGATTCCAGAGAGCATAACTCCAGGAAGTTGTTTTATTCATTTCTCAGTCTCAAAGTTTGAGAAACAAAAGATTTCGGAAAAGAGAACACATTTTTAACCTTGAGGTCCTTTATACGTAAACCAATCCTTGTGGCAATGTTTAGTCGTTCTCATTTTTTCGGTAAACGACGTTTGAAATCTGATCTTTCTTTTGCGAACCCTACTCACTTTTTACGAGTCACAACTACACGCGAATTATATACCTATATATGCACTCTTTCTTTCTCTCCCAGATTTCTTTTTTCTTTCATATCTTCTCTCACGAGTTGAACCGGAAACGAGGTGATTATATTTAGAAAAAGACCGGCCGATCGTACGCTTCGTTTACGCGTCTGGCATTACAAAGCGCTGCACAAATTCTAATTCGCCTGCGGTCTAAATGGTTTTACCACTGAGCGATAATTGAGCCTTTCAACCAAAAAACTTCTCGTACCAAACTTCGGTTTCTTGTACTCACGAGAAAGATAATTGGTCCGAGGAATTTTATCAAAAATATGATCTCTTCGGTAGTTCTTTTGTGCTACTTGTGTGTATAGAATACTAAAAATGTTGATGCTTCCGGAAAGGGACGCTTGACAAAGATTACTCTGCAGAAAATAGATTGGACATTTTTCTTATGCTGATGCTTATTTGACAAAATGATTGTGAGGTAACATGGTAGTCGACATATGAGGATGAAGGTGCATAAAACGCCGGAAGTTATTGGCTGAATTTCTTCCCACTTTCTCGATTAGATCGGTAATTTGGGTTCGCGGTCTGTCGACCGGCAATGAACCGCAGCATCATCCGGCGCCCTTTGTGTAAGCTCCCTTTTTATCTTTTATTACATCTCTTCCCCTTCATTATTTTTTCTGACCTAAGTGTCCGAGTCGCGTAGGTTCCCAAGAGTGTTTGGTCGACTATAAAGTTTCGATCGTCCTTTTGCTCTCCCAGGCTGAAAGGTTGACCGACTTCCGGTTCTGATTCCTTCCTCGACGAATTCGCCCGCGAGAACGCCTTCGCCAACATCATCACACGAAGCCCCAATAGCAGAGAAAAAACTGCGTAAAAAATGGCATTCGTGAGATAGAAATAATAGAGGGTAGCCTCTCTTATTAGGATCTAAAAAATTGATTTATAGGAACACTTGACGTGTATTTTAGTCAACTAAGAGGATGATTAATCAATATATAACGATCATTTATTTATTTCTCTAAAATGGGAAATTCGATTTTCATAAATCATTTGAAACTCTTTGAATTCACCTTGATATCAAATTCTTTAAAATTTTTCTAATTCTTTTGAGTTCCCCAAAAATTTTTTTTAATTCTCTTGAATTTACCCTGAATTATTTTGAATAGACCTTCAATTTTGTTGAATTTTATTGAATTCGTCTTGATTTGTTTAAAGTTCTTGTGATTTCTTTAGAATTCCTTTAGATTCTTTTGAATTTCTTTAGATTCTTCAGATTCCTAAATTTTGACTTGAATTTATGGACTAGAATCGGAGCCAAGATTGTTTTTTTCTTTCAGCCAAACTTTCTAATATCTCAAGTTGATGATTGGTTTAAGTTTGTTTCAATTATTTGTCACCTATTTCTCACCTATTTTTATAAAAAAATGACTTTTCCACCCTTTTTTTTTAACGAAAATAGGTACTGTGATGACTGAAAGAGGAAAGCCGACAAGTCTATGACTCGAGCTGCTTTCCCATGACTCAATAATAGAAGGTGGAAAGAGAGAGCGGAAACGTCTGTTTCAACCTGAAGATAGCAAATATCCACAGCCCCGGAGCCGTGACTTTTAAAGTCGATGATAAGATGCACACATTGCACAGAGGCTTACACTTTACCTCGAATGTATAACGTTGCATGGTCTGGGCACAGAGTACAGAGACGTAGTATGAAGAATCTAGGTGTGCCCTGCAGAAAGGAAGCGCGCTATTAGCCGCATCTTGTCTCGCTGCAACGATCTCCTTCGTTTAATTATCCGCGTTTTTCATTCAGCTACCCCTTTCGCTTTTTCCTTTACCAATCGACAGTCAAGAAGCTTATATACTGATTTATACCTTCCTTCTGTTCAAGATCTCTCCCCGCACAAAGAAATATCTCCAAGCTTTCTCAATAAGTTTTCTTTCTTCGCTCACATTTTGGCAGAGTAATATGTTAGTGGAAGTTTTGTTTTTGTTGGGAAATAGCTTGTGGTAACTAGATATCTCGGTCGTGACCAAGAGCACTTAATACTCGTCAATAAACTCGCCTTCGATGGGAATTCCTTCGCCGATTTTCCTTTCTAGTCGACTCGTCCGTCACACCTTCTCACGTGAAAATTGAACGCTCTCGTTTCCTCGATGCAATACTCACACACTCGCAGCTACTATTATTTGTAATGTGCTCATTGCTAAACGGTGTGGGGAAAGTTTATGCGCGCAAAAACTTTCATAGCCTACTGCATACTTGCACAATGAGGAGTATTTGCAGATGATGACTTTCAATAACACTTTTTGCTGTCTTCATCGCAATGTTTTGGCATCTTTCGAGTGTTTTTCATGCAAGATGTGTCCGAGGTATCTGACCTCAAAAGATGACGTCTGCAAGAAGCTGAAAAGCCTAATCGTTCCTGGCGTAGAGTCGAAACTTTCATGCAAATGCAAAACGTCAAAGATAATGACTGTACGTGTACACGAGTTCGCCGACTCTAAAGTACGCAAAATGCGGATCGGCACTTCGGTACTTGGTCATTGTCACGGTTACACTTGGATAGTACAGTTACCTACAATTAGAGTAATTACTGCGACGAGCGTTTTGGTTTCTCGGCAACAAAGTGCTTCGCATTGTCAGGGAAGAAGAAGAACCAGGGCAGAAAATGTTCACAGAACATTGGATGTTCTGTGAACCTTCTCAATGTTTGCAATTGCCGACCCAAATGACTGGTTTGCAAAGCTATTAGCTTCATTTCTTTGTCTTCAGCCTTACGAAATCATTGATTGCTTTTCGACATTGTTAAACTAATTGAATCCAGTTTTCTTATCTTATATTTCGACGAGAATTTATCTTCTTTACTCAAGATCTTTCTTTCTTCTATTATTCTCCAAGCATCAAGTCCCTTTGTCGCCTCTTGAGTTCTTTACGAGGTCATAAACCCGAATGATATATCACTCTCATTTACTCTAATGATAACATGTCTTGTAAATATTTCCCTTTTAATTATTTTTAAGTATTCGTAAGGGATACCTTTTTCTGAAGAAAGAAGACTTTTTCATCTGAAGCTCTTATTAGCACTCTTTAGAATCTCTCCTTCCTCACTAAATTCAGTCATAAAATTAAAAGGTTTTTACGGTAACGTAATTTATATCGAGCAAACATTCCATAAACCTTTTTTTAACTGAAAATGCCCTTTAACGAAACCAGTTTAGCAATCCTGAGCTCCGCACTAAAGACTCAAGACTCAACTGGGTGGAGAGGATATAGTTTTAAATTTAAAGGTTCTCGGAGTGAGCTTGCAAAAAATGACCTTGGCAGATCCTGTCGGGCTCTTCGTTCAGTTTCATGGTCTTCCTGAGGCTCAGTTTCGATTGAACGCCATATGGCCTAACGATTCGCTTCTCTCGACGCTTCATCATCATCATCAATGCGTAATAACCGTCGGCAGATGTGCGATTTATCTTTGATGCACGATTTTTCCAACGAGCCACCACCCACGAATCCAAAACACTCCGCCCTAGCACACGCCAATTTTAACGTGCGTGATTGGCTATCGGTTTTCGGAAATTGGATGAATTGTTCTATTCACCATCAAAAGCGCGTCCAATTGTATTCATAAAAAGAGACATCAAAGAATACAAAAGCACTGATAATATCCAGATAGAAATTCTCGAAAATCGAGGGGCCTGAAAATAGAGCGAAAGTAAATTATCAGGGTGGCCACATGTCAGGGCGAAAAATTTCAGGGAAATGCGAGTGGTTGTCAGGAAAAATAGAAACTCGTATATTAATAATAATAAAGTAATTATAAGTAATTATGTCAGTTTGACATTTATGCTAATTATTGACAACTTATTCTCATTTTTAATTCTTTTCTGTCAGGGAAATTAGTCTAAAAGTCAGGGAAATGTCATGGAAATTGAAAAATTGAATCATCTGGCTACCCTGATAAATATTTTGTATTAAGACGTTTGCAGCTATGAAAATGATTACTTTATTTATAAATCTTTAAGTCATGCACAGTGTTATGAGAATGCTAATCAGCATGCAAATGCCCATTGATTATTCAAGGCTTTTTTAGATGCTCTATTAAAAGTCGTCCTCGTTACGAATAATCGGGTTATCACACTGCCGACATTTAAAGTTGTGACTTTGATTACTATATTCCGTTTATGCGATTGCAATCCATGAGAAACAGATATGCATATCCATCCACTTGTTACATCGATGGCACAATAAATTGCTGATAATTTACGGACGCTTTCAGATTTGCAGTATGTGCAGTTTGTATATAACAGTATATTTAAGTGTAAAAACATATACAAAAGTATGAGAGAAACTTTGGATCTTGAGATGAACCTTACGCGTCAATGGTCATGCTTGAACTGTCTACAATTTTGACCTGATGAGAGTTCGCTGACCCTTAAGACCCTTTTTTTTGTACCTGAATTGTATTTCTGTAAATTTGAAGATTCTAAACTTAATAATTCAACGTTGCACTTCCAACAGTATGCTTATATTATCGTCCAACTGTTAAGATCGTGGGTTGAGTCAGAGACTAGTAAAATGCGGGGGCAACAATCTCTTTGAAATTCTTGACGCAGTTTATGTTATCCTTAAACTCACATCAGAAAATTCCCAACAGAAAAACTCTTGTTTAACCAGTTTTCTTTTATCAGTTGAAAAAAATCAAACTCTTGTCATCTCTTTACGATACATAATCTGACTTATTGAATTATTCTCCAAGTAAACTGAATGATGACAGATGCAAGCCTGAACCTTCTCGCGTGTTTTGCAATTAAAGCGAGCAGTATTATAAATAAGGTGCAGTTTCTCACTCGACAAATTTATCGGTCCAATTCGCTAATTATGGCTGGGTTTTAAGAGGCCGATAAATAGTGGGATATTGAGGGCATAAATATTCATAGGGAATTAATATTTATTAAATATTAATGTGTATCAAGCGAGTTTATGTCCTTGTCTGTAGGTCGTTATTCGTCGAGATAATATATAGGCTTGCTCCATTAAGTGGACACGCGTATTATGGAGGTACATCTTTCTCGTTTCTGTGAGAGTAAATTCTGAAGCTCAGGTCTGCTCACACATGCGGAGAGAGTACTTAGGATACTTATAGGTCCTTCTCTTCTTGTGGTACCAGCTGGCACACCAAAGAGATAGACTCTTCAAGAGTCTCGGGTGACGAACGAACACGAAGTCTGCCGTCGCTGGTAGATCTCTTTAGCATTCCTTGGACGAGATAACCGCAAGGTTGGCTTCCATAAGTCAGTGGGACAATTACATGCACGGACTTACACATACGCAATTCGTCCCACCGCAGAATAAGGAATCAACTGAATCAAGTACATCAAGTGCATCGGTTTTCGCTTCTGAAACTGTGCTGACGTTCCTTTTCTCAGTAAATGGCATGGGAATGGGGTTGTGCAGAAAATTAGATTGTTTACTAAATTAGGGAGATAGTAGTTTAGATGATATATCAAAGAGGATCTTTTATCATGATTTTTCATTTTGGAATTTTTTTGTTTCAGATATTGCACAGCTTCCGATTAACTGGTCAAAGTCGTTCGAAGTTTCTGGTATGTATGTTATATGTTTTTCTCATTTTTACATATCTAAAGCCCCCAACAGCCCTTTCAACATCAGATCGAGAAAAATTAACTGTTTGATTCAACTAAAGATAGATCTTTTTATTTCTTTTCAATTATTTTTTAACTCTCGTTGAATTGTATTGAATTCTCTCGATTCCTTTTAAATTTACTACCTTGAATTCCTCTGAATCTTTTCCAATTTCTTTTGTATTCCTCTGATGACTTTCAGGGTGTCTAGCGGACCGGGAAAAACCTGGGAATTTCATTTAGGACCGGGAATTTTTTGTATTTTATCGAAAAATCGACTTTTCTACTTTTCATTCTTCAGATTTTAATATCATTTAAGCAACTACTTGTCATTCTGACTGTATAAATTAAGAAATATTTATTTTACGTGTTATGAAAGTTTTAGAATATGCAATTTTGGTTAATATTAATCACTTCAGTCTGTGATTAAAGATAAGTTTAGCACGTGTAAATAAATAATTGTTTTCTTTATACGATACATTTTTTCTATGTATATTATGTTAAAATTTCTATTTTCTATGTATACGTTGATTTTCAAAAAAAATCATCTATAAATTGGTCGGAGGAAAAAAAAATTTGACCGGAAAAAAATCGAGAGAAACCCGGGAATATCAAATTGCCTGATCACTAGACACCCTGCATTTTTCAGTTCATTTGACTTCTTTTTAATTCCACAAAATTCGTTCGATTCTTTTCAATGTGCCCTGAATTCTTTTGAATTACTTTGAATAATTCGGAGTCGACCTTGAATTTTTTCAAGAAGAGCGTTACCCTCCGATTAATATATTATATAGAGAGACTCGACTGTTTCCTATATAGCTTAATAGCTCAAATGGCTCATCACTGAAAAGAGGAAACTTGCATGAAGTAAGTGTGAAATGACGTGAAGTGGCATGAA
>JAUESH010000020.1:16708406-16746621 GCA_032275165.1 Synergus magnus | reverse complement strand
TGTCCAAAAGTGACATATTCTTTGTTAAAATTCCGCAAACTTTTTCCATTTTTTGAAACAGTTATTTTTTCCGTGCAGAAGTACTGAGAAATTGCAAATAAAAGCCTTGAAATACAATTTTAAATTATCGAGATTTTAATCTGTTTTGCTTATGAGAAATCAGCTTTTATAAAAACCTTTCGCACCATCAGAACCGTTATAAAATCGATAGAACATAATACTACTTCAGGCTCGGAATAAATTGCTAGTTGCGAATTAGATTCTTCTAAGCGAGAAAGGTTGGAGCCCCTTTCAAAGAGTCACTCTTCAAGTCTGTCGAGATTAATAGAAGATGTATTTTGCAAAAAGAACAAATATACTGGGAGGTGTGGCGAACGGATATGCCACACGATTCTCAATATTTTTCCAAGGAACGATGCTCATAACTGTTGAGATGTGTGTACAGGTCCTTTCACGAAGAAACAGCGTCGCCAGAAGGAAAATGTGATTTCAAAACCAATTAAATGGCAAAAATTCAATGAATTCTTGAAGAGTAAAAGAAGAATTTAAAGCCAAATAAGTTACCAGAGCTAATTTCACTTGTCTTATATTTTTTTTGGTCAGTGTAACTATTTACACTATTTATTAGTAATTATGTCAGATTGACATTTATGTTACCTATGTTATTTTTGTCCTATCACACGTTTAGCTTTTATAGTTTATTTAATAGATTTTAGAAGACTTCCAAGGATTTCAGGAGGTTTGTAGGAATTTTAAAAGATTTTGTGGAATTTTAAGATATTTCAGCGAATTTAAGGGATTTCGAGACGTTTCAAGCAATTTCAAAAAATCTCAAGTAATTTGAAGGATTTCAAAAGATTTAAATTGATATAATGAGAAAATTTTGAAAAATCAGGGAAATTCGTCTAAAAGAAATCTTGCGGCCACCCTGAATTTAAATTTATGAGTTCGCAGATCATTTTAATGAATTCGTGTCATTATCATATGGCTAAAATTATCATACAACATTGGTACAAATGAACAGGCTGAGAATTAACCAGCGAATTAAAATGATATATATAGGAGCCAATTAGCTTGCAGTATTAAGTAGGATCGTCGAATTGCAAATCAGCTGAAATAATTTTGCATGTTGCAATTCACGATGAAATGAAAAATAATATAAAAGGAGAATTATATATGCCATGTTTGATTTTTGTCGCAGAGAAAAGTGCTCCCCGATGTCAGAACTCAGAAGCAACCGGTAGCTCGTTAACGATTCAACGTGAATTACGAAGTATAAACACGTAGGACCGTGCGTGGATGCCAATTTATGCATTCCTGGCCAGGCTACACCCACACACTTTACTCTAGAACAGCGGCTTTGCATTTTCATGCTACCTTGTCGAAGAAATTGTTTGTCAGGGTTTAAAAGTTCAACGTCGAGGCTCTTATGTCACTTTTTTAGGGGCTTCAATTAACTCTCTGTTCACTCTCGCAAAATTCACTCGGAAAGTCGGTAAATCGTGTTAATGCCTTTTCAATGTGAACACAATCAAATTTTATCAATGTGAATTCCGTGAAATCTTTGTAAATCCCTTTTGATCTTTCAAATAACTTGTGAAATCTTCCGAAAATCTTCCGAAACTCTTAAAAATTTTTCATTATCCTTCCCGTGTGGAAATTTTTAGTTGGCCCCCGAGGCGCCCTACGTAGTTTGCCCCTTTACTATGTTGGTCCCACGATGGCAAACTGTGAAGGGCCAAGATAGTTTTGACATGCTCGCCTTCGAAGGCCCCATATAGGCTGCCTACGAAGGGCCAATAAAGTGACTCTTTGTAGGGCCCAGCTAGGCCCTCTATAGATCTCATATACGACCCCTGTAAGATCCACGAAGGCCCTACAGAAGTTGCCCCTTCTACTGCCCTGATAGTGCATTTTTTAAGCTTTGATGTGAGAGTTAAATTTAGAGTTATTACTAGTTATAAAAAATAACGTTGCGGCTAGTATTATATAATAAAGCATCTTTATTCGCAAAAAGAACACGTTCAAAGGAAAATTATTATATTATATTTTTACGTTGGACACATTTTTTTATCTAAGATGTTTCAAAATACTAGTCAAATTGTTCATTTTGTATTTAACCGGTATAATAAATCCAAATTTAATTCCTAAAAAATGTATAAAAATTCAAGATAAAAAAATTGGTCAAATTAGGCAGGCCCCTACGATGACCCAATTGGGCCTTATTAGTGAGAACTTAGAAATTCTTCGAAAACAACAAAAGGGGCAGCCATTGTAGATCCCAGCAAGGGCCAAACTGGGCATACTATAGAGGCGCTTCTTTGTGGGGCCTCTAGAGGGCCAACATTTAAAGTTGTCTAAGCTGGGCAATTTCCACGCGGGCTTACAAAAAGCCCGTAAAATTTCTTGATTTTTTTTGAAATTCGAAGTAGATTCGTGAGAAAAGAGTCACTGAGAATCAGTGGCATTTGACTAAAGTCCAATGGAAGTTCTTAAAAATTCATAAAAGCTCTTAAAATTCCTTGAAATCCTGTTACATTTTTGGAAACGTTTGGAATTAAAACTTAAAAAAGTGATAAATTTAGAACATATTTATTTCTTTTGGGAAATTCTGTTTGATCTCATTTCAAATTCCCATGATCATTTTTTTATATACCAGTTAAATTTGATGCATTAAACATAAAATGAGTCGTAAAAGTGGTTTCCTGCATCACCGTTGGAAAGCATTCCTCGTGGTCTACAGCTGCTGCTCAGCAAACTTACTGGCGAAATTATGAGTCTAGGGATAACGATGATGGTCGTTTCATACTATGCACTTCTGTGCATAAATAAAAGAGGGTTGTCAGTACTTTTTAGAATCTAGATTAAAAGTACGGTGCACACAGTAGCGGTTTCCTCAAACGAATGTCTTTTCAGATTGGCATCAGTGCTTTCTTAATTGCAATTACTCTTTTTCATATTAATAACACGAATATTATCCTCCTGGTACTAAAAGCAAAACAATATTACAACTTCCTTCATAAGAGAATATTCTTCTAGATTATTTTTAGTTTGAAAAAATTCATTCACAATTTATTATAGAGATTTTAATTTTGATTACAGCTATGGCGATGGCGACTGCATAAGATGTTTCCGACTCGATCGAAAATCACGCAACATCGTCGAAGTTTTCTCAGAGAACTTGAACAGGTGTTATACCAACGAACAAGCAGCCATAGAATCCTGTGGAACTCTCAATGCAACTTCAATCCTTTATCGTAAGTATAATTTATTACGCTTTCAAATGGAACCGTGGAAGTTATTGTTCTGGATGCTTTCGGAAGTGAGAGTGTAAGGTTTCGTAAAAATAGAAGCACTCGCTCTGAACTAGGTCAAGAAATTAGTTTTTTATTCTAGAGTATTGGTGAAATTTTAGAGTTGATGAGAGATGTACAAGAGGCGAGTTAATGTGAGCTCTTGAGATTCCTCAATGTGAGTTTTTTCGTTCCATTGTAACGCGAATTCCCAAGCTGACACGGGCTATGCTTCATTGGGCCCTTGGTGTCCGCAATGGTCCAATGCTTCCTCCGACTCGAGGACGATTATACCGAAGACTCGACAGCCACTCCCACGACAGGAACGCTCTGGCTAGGCTGGAAATAAAAAAGATTAGAAAGAACCAGAAGGTACAGCGCCACGAAGAATGGCCAGAATACCCTGGGTATTCGTATTCTGGCTCTATCTTCTTCCGGACAAGATTCCCTGGGTGGGCTACCATCTCAGGGACGTAACCTACGAAGGGAAGAGTACCTTTCATTTACATATCCGAAGTTAACTCCCAAGAAAGAAATATTGCGAGCCTTTCGAAAATTGGCTGCTTCGGATATTGGTTCCTTGATTAATATTAGAATTATTATTATTACGTAGAATAATCTTACTAATTCGTTCTTACTTCGTTTTGAAATATCGTTAAACCCCTTAAAATTCCTGATAATTTTGCAAAATTTATTGTAATCAAATGTACTTACCTCAAAATTGAAAAAAAAACTTTATTTGAGGGGTTTAAAATTGTTAAATTTCAAATTGGAATCATGTATAATTACTGGAGATTTAGTACTCTATAAAACGCTTCTGAAGTGATGGAATATCTTGAATGGTATTGTGTAGATATATTCTTGAAGAACAAAGTAAAAGCTTGCTCATTGTAAGAATAGAAGAAACATCGATGACGTCCTTCGAGAGTTTTTCTTCGATGAATCCGTCTTCCTTTTTTCTTGTTCTCTAAGTTATTCTCTTTGCAGCTCCGTCAACCAAGGAAGGTTGAGGGAACGATCTTGTTCGTTACGCTTCCATGAATCGAACGAATGCTGAAGCTTCCAACGACAAGATCACTGTTTTTCAAACATCATGTTGACTCATTCAAAATCACACTTCCATCCTATCAAGATGACTTCAAGGATGCACGCAGGACTCCATCCAGATTCAAAAACTGAAGAGAGAAAAGGAGAGGCAAGAAAGGTTGTTTGAGAGTTCTTAAAACGAATACGAAAACCGAGAAAAGGTCTTCTCACATTTTAAATGAGTACTTACTTACTCGTTGGATCGAAACACGATAAAGTCAAGTAATTGAGAAACTGAGAATCACGAACCATAAACCGATGGCCCGAAGAGTCTTCGTTACGGTTGCATTGCCAACGAGTGGACCGTATCAATCTAGCCTCAAGAAAGATTCAATTTTTCTGTAATTCTGTAACTTCACGACTTCTTTAAGGGCGTTGGATCCAAGTTCTATTCTCAAAATTAGAACTCTTCATTGTAATTAAGAACTTGGACTCCTAATAAGTTCCTAATTAATTACTTTGGTTATCAATTTAAATGATATTAATTATTAATCGTTCTTTAATGTATCAAGATCGTTAGAGAATTGCGATTCAATGTCGACAACCCCTGGGAACTTGAGAGCTCCTCTAATTGTGAGGTCGACTAATAGCGCGTACCTACCGATTATGTAAATAATTTGTGATCGCACACGAGTATTTTAATTGATGCGTTCTTGAGAAAGACAACGTAATATAAAAGCGCGTGCGTGTGCATTACGCCGAGCAAAAGAACTAAGAATAACGTTGCTATATCCGCCCTCCTACACATTGTTCACCTACGTCGTTACGCAAGCTTCATTACTTCCTCCGACTAATTAACGTTAATTAATAAAATTTTATGCAGTAATCCAATGCACATGGCCGCTCGTTGTCGAATCAGCAAATTTCGCATAGCGTTGCAATTTATCATAGAAGGCCGGAAGTCAATCGGATTCCCCATCGGTATTTCCGTTACACCCACAAAAAACAGCTGACTTCCTCCAATTTTTTTTTCTACTTTTGTTGCAGTTTATTTATTCCTTTATTTGTAATCTCGAAAATTGACTCCATATCGTTATTTTCATTCATAAAAACAAGGGGCTTACTCATCAGAGTGTAACTAAATCCACTGCTGTCAATGGCCTTCTTGATAAAGAAGGTTCAATGAAAAATTTTGATGGTCTTTGTTTCTCTTTAATTGTCTTGAATGCTGACGATTTCCGGAATCAGTTAGTACAAATTTCAACAATTTTGAGCTCCAAACTGAAACTTTTGACTTCAAATGGTTTCAAGGTCGTTTATATATGGTTTATCTTCCCCTCGATAATTTCTCAATTTTCCGCTTTAGTAATTTTCTTTATAGAGGAAGGAAGTTGGTTTTGAATGGTACCTTCCGATTTCTTAAAGATTTTGTAACCGTAGTATACTCCACAGTAGTAGGACGTAGTCTGACCACCTGTACTTTGAAAGTCTACCCTTTTTGGAGGCCCATTCATGTTTTGTATTGAGGTTGCGTTCTTGCGTTCGAAGATTGTAGGCAAGGACCAGGGACCAGTCACCTGGCACCAGTTACCAGTCACCAGGAGATTCATAAACTCAAATAACGAGTAGTGACCTTCTTTGATCAATGGACCCGCCGAACCGTGGGGCAAAAAGGACAGGAAGTAATAGAGGAAAAAGAAGACAAAGAAGAAATCTTGCCTACCTGATACCCTCCTAGCTACCTGACGCGAAACGTGACCAAAACGAATCGTTTATGCGCGACCAAAATCTCATAGTCAGCAAGAGTGACATTCCACGCGACAATTTCTGAAATTGCAATTTCTCTTCCAGAATCACGAGATGAATCAAAATGCTGAATCTCCAACATTTTTCTCATATCCCCTCACCAGAAATCTGCAAATAAATTAATTAAAGTTAATTGATTTGGAGATTAAAAAATTCCATGAGTAAAAACCAGGAAGAAGACTCGAATTGCATCTTCTAAAGAAGATCCTATTTGCAAGGATCGGTATTGTAGCAAAGCTGATCGAAGAACCAAAGAAATGGTTTCCAGTTTCTCACGGGGAAACCTACTAAGTATACCCCAAAGAAATGTTTGGGGTATTCACATATCTGCACACATCGTCACATCCATGGGCGGCGCTACTATGCACTGAAATCGCCAAAAACCCGAGTCCAGATTTTTTTGGACTAAGGAATCCCGGACAATGCCCGAGATTTTAAGAGATTTCAAGTGAATTTAAAGGATTTTAGAAGACTTTAAGTGATTTTGCGAATTTCAAGAGGTTTTAAGAGATTATATTTGATTTTAAGGAATTTCAAGGGATAAAAGGATTTCAAGTGCTTATATAAATAAATAATTCCAAAGGAACAAACTTTTTTTTTGAGAAACGTGCAAAATTCCCTAGTTCGAAAGTTCGTGTAGCGCCGCCGATGGTCACATCCCTCTAAAAAAAGATGGAAAGGGCTTTACTCGACCCTTCACGGGAAAGTCGTGTGGTATTTCACCTACTTCCTGTTTGCACCGCACCATTGTGTCCTAAACTAAAATACTAAATCCTACAAACCATCATGTATGATGGCTTACCTTTTTTTATGCTCGCAGTCGAACTAGCCAATATTTCTATTCTTTGCAGAAACCAGAAACTTCTTAGTTTATATTCCAAGGCAACAGATTCTTTTCAGAGATCCAATTTTTTATTTACCGAGTCACGTACGCGAACGATTTTATTCGGTCACGTTTCGTCAGATAACAGTGTTCTTTGTTTAGAATCCATTTCTCAGAAACTTGTAGGATCTAGCATTCTAGCCAACGATTAAAAAAGCTAATCTTTTTTGGGAGGAAGATTGAAAACAATTTATCAAAGAATTCCAATTTAGTGGAATGTTTGTTTCCCAGCTACAGTTCTTGGGAAGGTTTCGAAAATTCTTTAAGGAAATATTGAACCTGAATTCTTCATCAGAAAAGTATTTCAATAATTAAAGTTATGCAAAAATACTAAATTAAATTGAAATACTAAATCCCATTCTTATTTTTCTGTGCAGGTACAAAAGATATTGGAGGAGCACCAATTACTTATGAATATTGTCCAATCGCTGGACGATATCACTTCAAATACAATATTAATGAGGGAACAGAGGAAAAATTCGAATGCAATACGTTTTCCTCGGATTTCGACACCTGCCCAGTTGGTTCCGTAATCCACTTACAATTTGAACGCTGCTCCTTCGACAGCTTTGGTAAGATTCCTTTTGATCTCTATTTTAAAATTTATTGTCAACTTTAGTATTAATTGTACTATTTTTTCTCTTTTAATTTGACAGATATTACTTTTAATTGTTTGGGAAGCTGGGATGGACCAAATGGAGCACGATATATAGCTTTGGAAGACACCAGAGAAGGCGGAGGCTTTAGACCACAATATCGTTGTGGAGTAAGTATTAAAAAAATAAAAATTATTTTTTTAAAGGTATTGGATCCAAGTTTTTACCTCGAAATTCGTTTTCTCCATTGTATTCAACAAATATTAGAACTAGATACCTTTCTGCTCTGGAGACATATTCTTTCTTGAAATATAAGTAGGCTTACAAAGCGAAAAACATTTACTTTTAATACTTTTTGCGTAAAACGAAGAGTTCGAAATTTATCTTCAATACTCCATATTTTAATTTTACTTACAGATTGAAAAAATATCTAATTATTGTATTTGTTAAGTAATATGAAGAGTTCAAATTTAGAGATTGGTTGTCCGATTTTATTTCTAATTTATAAAACTATTTTTCAGCTTTACTACGTGGACACCTTGCAAAGCAAAACATATCTGTCCTTCAGCAGTGATTCAAGCTGCACTCAAAATTTAATGAATGCCACAGGTGGTTATGAAACTTTGGTACTCTCGAAAGCTACCAATCAAAAAATAACACCAAGTTATGTGAAGAATCATCTGTCCTCGTGAGTTTTCATTTTAATTAAATAGTTTTCATATTATTCAGGTCTTAATCTATTTTAGTTAGGACAATGAATAAAAAAAAGACTTTTTTTCTAGATTTCCGACATGGGCACAGGGAGAATGGGAAGAATCATTAGTCATTGATGGAACAATGACTTTCATCGATCGAAACGGATATAATAGTTTCACGTTTGTAGCCGTCGATTCCAATCACGAAAGTGGTCGATATGTTGTCTACTCAAAGGATCATTGGTAAGAATTGAATCATTCTTTCTCTCAGTAAAACTATTCTTTACTTAATTTAATTACTAAATTAATTAAATAAATTAAATTAAACTTTTAATTTACAGTGAACGAGAAGCTTTCGCCTGTATGCTGATGAGGCAAAGAAGTGAAAACGTAATGGAATTCACCACAGGGTTGCTGTCGAGTCCCATTTACCAGCCCTATTTGTGTGAAGATCCCAACTTGGACAAACCAGTTTGGATGACGCAAGCTCGTAAGCTTATATTTTATAATTAAATAAAAATTGAGATTATCTTCATTTCTTTAAATTCTCCAATACTAAAGATGTATTTTTACAGGTATTGAACGCACAGTCGAGTCTCCGTGTCCAATCACTGGACAATATATGGGAAGGATTGTAGATATTCCCGGAATGTGCGCGGAATTGAGTAGCAATTGTCAAACCCGAGAAGTTATGTACTTTAAAGTCAGCGATTGCGACACTGGAGAATTGTATGAAGGTTTGTAAATTTTTATAAGAAAATAATAAAATTAAAAGTAATAAACAATTATTAAAGTGATAAATATTTCTTCCAGAACGTTCGTACAAGTGTCTCGGACAGTGGGAAGAAAATGGTGTCATGTACACTTACACGATGAGAAATGACACCAAAACGAAAGAGTGCTTCGTTGGTGTAATTATCAATGACGAGGAAATTTATATCAAAGAAGCTGGGGATCATTGCATCAGAAATATTGACCCCAAAGAACAAGGAATGCGTCTTTATAAAAAAGGTAATTAGAGATTCTGTTCATTAAATAACCATTTTCGAATAATTAAAATTTGAAGAATGATTCTAAACTGTTTTTCTTTTAAATTGCAGGTCAATGTTATGGAAATTCACCAAGTCCAGCACCAACACCAATGAGGCCGAACACAAAAGATCCTTCAATGAGACATACAACTTACCGACCAAGAGGTAATTATCAAAACATCTACTTTTACACCATTATAAATATTTAGTGCCTGTATTCATATTTTTTTAAAATTTCAGCTGGACCAACTAGAACGCCTCCAAAAGATGACAAATCTACTGCGAGCACAATATATGCTTCCTATTTAGTTGTTTTAATGGGCGTTATAATATCTAGATTAAAAGTTACTGTTTGAATATAATCATTTTCCATCGAAATTGAAAATGATTTACTAGAAGAAGCAATTCTTTTTACAACATAGTCCAATAATAACTCAACGCATCAAAGGGGGAACAAATTAATTTTACGGAATAATTAGATAGCAAAAGCAAACAAAAAATTGCTAAAGAATGAACTAGAAATATTAATAATTTAATGTATATTTTTATAAATCAATTCCCGCCAACTTTTAAGTCACGTACTTTTTAAATCGTGATAGTAAACGAATACCGTTGTATAATAATAGGTTTATATAAATTTTCAGTAAGTGTCTTTGCTGATGAGTATAGGAAATATACACGGTTTAAAGCGCTCTATCGTTAAATAGAAAAATTGAAATGGTTTGCATGTGTGATTCTAATTTTAAGTTCACAAACCATTTTAACAAGAGTCACATAAGAAAATATTTTTTTAAATATTTATCCAAAGTTACAAGAAGATTTGAAACTTGTTGAAAAACTTTTAAACATTTTAATGACACTTGATATACATGAAGGCTGAATTTAAATACCTCGTACACTTTTTAAGTTATTCGAGAAGGTCAGGGTTTGAAATAAATAACAGTAACTTATTATTCAAAATGTTAAACCCATTGGAAATAATGCCCATAGAATCTTTAAGTTAATGCTTTAAATTTTAGTGTATATTGAAATGTAAATAATGTATAGTTTTTATGTTAAAAGAAGATGGAGTGGTTGAGTCTTGAGCAAAATATAAACTCCGACAAAATGTGATTTGACGGCGACGTTGATAATTTAATACAAAATAAATATAATTTGTAGTCTGTGCCGTCTTGCTAATAATCAGTACTTATCGTACTTATCTTACAAGCACTTTCCGCAATTATCAATACTAGACTAATAGAAAAGAATATTTTCATTGACATATTGTCAACTGAACCGATTGTGGAAAGAATTATGACGATTTTAAACTGTCTTAATTAAATTTTTAATAACTTTTTATGTACATTAAAAAGGATATAAACTATTCCTCCTATTTATTAAATTATTACTACAGTTTTAAAACTTTATTGAGATCGTCATAAAACTGAGATTGAGTTTTAAAAGAATGGAATGTATACTTTTATAAGAGAATTTAATATTTTTGCAGTGTGTAAATATGGATAAGTTAGGATTAATTATTACGAATGTCAGTGCAAAAAATATGTAATGAGGATATACAATACATACATATATTTTAAAATTTTCTCAGTGTATTAGTGTACAGTCTTGTATTTTAATATCTCATAAATTTTTACGAACAGAAATACATATAAACAATTCATACAAAAATTAGTACCGAGTCAAAGATTTATTTTCCTTCCACATTCTTTAGAAATAAAAGTAAAATGCAAAAATGTACATACAATAATGGTAATAAATTGAGTATAAAATATATTATTTATTTGCCTCCTTTTCGAAGTTGAGTATTTTATCTTTACGTTCAACTCCCCACTCGTATTTACTACTTCCATTTTTGCCAAAAACGCGATGACATGGAATCAAATATCCGATTTGATTATTAGAAACGGCAGTTGCAACTGCTCGAACTGCTTTGGGTTTATCAATTGCTTCAGCAACTTTCCCATAAGTTGTTATAGAACCTGAAGGGATATTAATTAGCTCCTTCCAAACCATGATTTGGAAGTCGGTTCCTTTCAAGATTACATAGATAACATCTGAACCTTCACAAAATCCTTTAAAGGATGCGGAAAAAATTTCATCAACATACTTTTTCGTTACGTCAGTTTGCAGGAATAAATCATTTTTCTTCCAATAATTTTTAAGTGACTTCAGACCCTGAACTTCACTTCCATCGACGAAAGACAAGTGGCAAATCGCCTTTTCTTTATTATTCAGAATTCCAATGAGGCATTTTCCAAACGGAGATTTGTGAAATCCTTAGGAAATTTTGTACTTGAAACCTTCTGTTTCATATTCTGCTAGTGACATAACCTGAATCTTGAACATGCTCTGAAATAATAAAAACAGATGTGGGATAAATATTAAATGCACGTTTTATTCATTGTAGAATTATAGATTATGATAGAGATACCGGTGAAATTTTAGGTTTCCGGCAAGAATCATGTTTGGTTATTTTTTAACGAAACTGTAAAAAAATAGATCTTATAAAGTATCTAGAATTTGTATAAATCTCCCCTATCTTCAAGAGTAATTATTAATTACCTGAAATGATAAAACTTACTTTAAAAATACACGTTCTTCCTTTTGTTTACTTGATTATTAATATAAGTTAAATTTAATGATAATATCCTGCAGCTTGCAACAAAAGTTGTATTTCTCTTGTTTATATTTTTCCAAAAATACTATTATAATAAATCTTGGTGAAAATATTCGCTAATAACACAAGTGTTGTTAATTTAATAGCAAAAGTCAGCAAAAGTCTTGAAAAGAACGTTATTGAAATCCCTGCTCTTTTGAATAGAATGAAATCAGCTGATCACTACAGCTGATTTTGCACTGGTTAAAATTCATTTAAAAAATGAGAAATACGTAACATTAGTTCGATCAATTCTAATTCTATCAAGAATGATGTTAACTAAAATGATATTTGAACTATCCAATATCGTTTTTTATTTGACAATCACTGCAAATCGTATTTAAAAACTATCTTTTGAAACAACCGCGGAAAACTGACGCATGCGCAGAATGTCACATCAGCGCCATCGTGCGACATATATTTGAAATAACTATGACGCATCTCGTGTCATGATGTCACGCAATTTTTAATATGGCTGCGATCCTTGTGACATGTATTTTTTGGAGATCATTAACAATCGTCGTGAAAGAAACAAAGTGCGCGTTTCGTGATTTTAATTTTCGTTTATTGTAGATCAATTCATCGTAAAGAATTGTACAAATAATATTTTTTATAAATCCGTTTAAAGGAAGTACTTTTAATTCAGAAAAATCGGAGTTTTATAAGGGACTTTGCAGGGACTTGAAACGCGTAATACTCTCGACCTTCGTTTCTTGAAATGCAAGGTTTTTCTTTCTTTTTATGAATATTTAATTTATATTTAGTAGTTTTAAGGGTAAGTTAGAGAAAATGGCCAGTGATTTCTCGAACGGTTGCACGGATGCGGTTGACGTATTAGATGAAAAAGAGGAAGGAGAAATATCACTTGAAGATGTAAGCTCCTCTGAGGAAGGACATCTGCATTATGAGAGAAATTCAAGAAACATTGAGCAATGTCCTGGCTGCTCATCCACACTGCATTGTGCTTCCTGGTGCACTATTGCAGCCAGAACCAATCGTTCCAAAACTTTACAGAAAAAAGGTAATTATCCCATTCTCCTTAATCAATCTCACAAATATAAGACTTTTATTATCTAATAATCAACCTCTTGTTCATAACAAGATTCGCAGTCAAGAGATAGGATTAAAATGTTATTCCTTGCGTTCATTGTTCTTTTCCTTTATAATTTATTAATCGATGGTGTAACGTTTCATTTTGTAGGTTACGTTGTTTATGCTTCCAAACCTTCCAAAAATTTAAAAAGCAGCCTAGGTCAAAACCGTAAGGGCAGAAGAGCATGTGGTAATTACCATAAGAGAATTTACTTTCGCCAACTTTACGCTTGCAATAATGAATATTTTTTGCTAGAACTAGACCATTTACCTCCGTTTTGTATAATTGGAGGTAAATGGTCTAGTTTTAGTGAAAATATTTATTACTGTAAATGTAAAGTTGGCGAAACTAAATTGCTCTTATGGTAAAGTATCACATGCCTTTAAAAGTAGTTTTCTGTAATTTCGTTTGGAACACGTATTCTCTACATGATTCGCTGTTTACGGATACGTGTTTTTCCCAGAATCGTGCTTGTAGTAATAATTTCCGCTTGTGATAAGAATTCATATGTACGTCATGACATGTATTGAAAATAGAGTAAATTTGTCTTTATGTTGTACCACAATTATTATGCACAATCGATCTTCATGTTGTTAAACGTATTTGATAGAGATTTTAAAGTATTGATTTAATGTTCATTTAAATCCTATCTCTTAAACTATTTAGTTATCCAGTGTAATAATTTAATAAATGACTACTTGGTTTTTTTTTAATCGAAATGGGCAGCCGCTGCTTTTTCAGCCAATAAAATAAGTAAAATGTATTAAATGTAAATACAATGTTTGTCTAATCTCCTAAATTCGTTTTTTCTCATCTTAAGGAAACGAAAAACTTAAGTTTGTTATATTGTTCGGTTTTTTGAAATAGTAACTAGAATGTCATGCATACACCTTTTTCATTAATTTATGCTAATGATATAAACATCTTAATCTTCAATAATTTTATTTTCTCCTCAAAAAGAATCCTATTATAAAAACTGCTTTTATAAACTCTATGTCTTGAAAATTCTTAAATTATTGGAATTCTTTGAAACCGTTGTTCTCACAATCTTTAATTCTAATTTAAAAAATGTAGGTGGTAATCACCTAAAAAACTGACTTCATTCGATGTGCAAGTTTCGATATAATCGCAGTTTCTCTTATGATAGAATTATCCTTCTCTTATCTATTTTCTTTTCCTAAAAGTCCTCTATTCTTTGTAACAATGTTCATTGTTTCCCTCATTTTTTTCTTAGGGACTGTGAGACCCGTTATGCTTATTTCTCATGTTTAAAAAATTTGTAATGAATGTCTAAATTACCGAAATCAAGGAAGCAGCTGCTGCTTATTTAAAAATGTCTAAAAGTAAAATAGAGTCTAAGAAACTATTTGTCGACTTTGTACTGTTCGATTCTATTTCTAATCAAGTAGAAGTACGCCTTGTTCCTTAAGATGCAGTGCAAGGGAAGGAGAACCGTCACCATTCAAAAGGCACAGGGCTCTCAGGAGGGAGACATACCATCTCTACACTGCAGGAAAAGAACGATGATCTTATTCCAATCTCGAGTGACAGCGACATGGAATTGGTTGGGCTTGCGGAAAGCTCTGTACGTTCAAAATCGAGTAAAGTTAAGAAAAAGAGAAAAAAGCGAAGGCCTCGCTCGCCTTCTCTTCAAGTCGACGAAGTCGCTCCAAGTACACATGAAAACTTTGGTAATATTAATGTCGTAAGACATAATCCAGCAGCTTCGAAAGAGAATCGGTTGCTCAAAAAACATCATAGGGAAAAGAGTCCACCTTCCAAAACGAGAACTTCTCCCAGAAGACACAGGTCGTCTCCAGTCAGAGCTCGGCCTATAGGAAAGAACACAAGATCACCAGCTGCTCATACTAAATCAGCAGCGACGAGGAAATCTTCAAGAAGACTCAAATCACCAAGAAGATCCCCTCATAAGACTCTAGCAAACCCATTGTACAAAAGAGTCCGTAAACATTCATCGCCTTCCAAGTTCGTACCTTCTCCACCCAGTGATGTGCGATTCACAAAGTTGTTGAAAAAGGTGAGACAGTTAGACATGGTGGGAACTATAGAAAACGATAAAGTTTCCAATAAAACCAAGGAACATGGTTCATCTCTGAAAGAGAAATTGAGCAATATTCTGAAGACTACATCAGAGTTCAGCGAAGCCCCCACTAGCCAAACGAAAAAAGATTCCACCGAAAAAAAGAAAAAAGAGAAAGGCGAAGAGGAAGATGATTTGAATATCTTGAGGCAGAAGGCCTTGGAGACGAAGCAGAATAAAACGAACAAGAATCATGAATCTCTCAACACTGAATCAGATATTAAAGGAAGCAGTAACAATGAAGATGACGATGATGAGGATCTACAGTTGCGCTTAATCGCACTTCGATCTGCAGTCTATAAAAAACATCACAATAGAATTCAACGTAGAGAAAAAGCTTCGAAAAGGAAGTCTCCTCCCAAAAGAATCGACAGTCCATTCAGCGATAGTTTCATAAATATTGTTACTGATGTTGAGGATGATGAAAGTCCTTCAGCTTCTCCAAGAACATCTTCACTGATGAAAGACTGCATGAGTCTAGAGGACATGGAATTGGATTCAGATTTAGAAAGAGGACCCGATTTGGATGATGCTCCCTATTCACCTACTGATGAGGTTAACAAAGAACTGATATCAGAAGCGGAACAGTTAGGCCTTGATGCATCGGACGTGTCGTTGATTAACATTAATAGTCGAGTTAGGTTTTCTTCTCCTTTAGCCAGTTCCGAAAGAGAATCTACACCTTCGATAGGAACTATTTTTTGTGGTTCCACCTATTCCACTGCGACTTCGAATTCTGATCCCAAGTATCCTAATTCGGAGAGTACTTTTTCATTAGAATCTCCTACTAAAGATCCTCATAGCAAAATTCCGAATGAGGAAAAGCCATATTCCCCTTCCGATACTCCAGTTTATGATCCGGACTTATCCGATACTCTTTTACCTCAAAATGGTTTGAATAGTTGCTTCACGGAAAATCTAAAGTATGTAAATAATTTGCATTCGGGAATCCTCGGACCTGTGGCACCGTTAGAAATAGATAAAATAAATTTGCCGACCAATGGGATATCAGTCGATGATTTTATGGACACTGATTTAGATGGAAGTCCTCTAGTGCCAATGGAGAAGGATTCAGGCACAGACTATAATATTCCAGAACATCTTTCTTATCAAATGCTCCAGCCTTCTTATCAGCCTCTTTATTTGAGTAACACGCCAAACGCTATGAATGATATTAATCAAATGCCTACCTTAATTAGCAATCCTTTTGTACCTGCATCGGTTTCGAGACTAAATATATTGCATCAAGAGCTAAAGAAACCTCCTCTCCCTTCAAGGATGCAAAAGACACAAGAAACTCTATTTCATAGTGCCTCGGATCTTGAAACCTTAAATTCTAAAATACTTTCTACACCAAATAAACCAGCTTCACTAGTCAAAAAACAGGATGCGTTAACTCCGGAAGTCTTTGACCAAATCAGAGAAAGATCTTTACCTGATATAGGCGATATCGAATTAGGTAAGAGAGTGGAAGAGAATGAAGAAAATAATCTAACTGTAAATATTCCTGAAGAGAAATTTCCTGATTCTAGTAGAAAGAGAAAGAAAATCAGAAGGAGGAGAAACTCTAAAAAGGACTTAAGCGAACCTGAAGAAATTGTGAGTCCTCGGGACCAAGGAAAATTTGCAAAACGGTTCAAATTTCCCAAGACTGAAAGTAAAAAAGTAGATGTTATAGGTAAATCGAAGGATTCAATGGAGAAAAATCTAGAAAGAAAATTAAAAACGAATATTGAGAAGAATTCAGATAATCCGCAACAGCGACAATATAATCGTTATAATAATAATAATATAATAATCATTCAAAATACGGGTACACACACAACAAATGGAAATGATGGACAGCTCTCTCTTTCTAAAAATAATATTAAAGACATGGGTTCTGATTCAAAAACACTTAAGGAAATTAGGAGAAGAAGCATTGATGAAGACGAGGAAGCACTCAGAGCAAGTTTAATTGCTTCCTTAGCAAGTCGCACGAAAGCTGCAGAAAATGTTGAGCCTAAACCTGTAACTCCGGTGCCCAAAATAGTAGAAACTGTTGTATCTAATTCTGCAAACCCGGTGTCCAAAATTGCAGAAACTGTTGCATCTAAACCTGCAAACCCGGTGTCCAAAATTGCAGAAACTGTTCCACCTAAACCTGTAAACTCGGTGTCCAAAATTGCAGAAAATGTTCCAGCTAAGCCTGCAACTCTGGTTCCGAAAGTTCCAGTATCTGCAAAGACGAGCAATGTAACGTTAAATAAACCAACAGAAAATATTCAAACAAGACAGACGAATAGTCTTCCGGCTGATTCAAAGAAAAATATTATCTTGAATTCATCATTGGATCCAGCAGCTACACGAGTTGAAAAAGTGCTAGTTAATAAATCTGGAACGACTAATTCGATTTTAGGAAAGAGACGATCAAGTTTAGTTCAAGTCACCTCCCCGAAGAAAATAATGAGAAAGACAGTCATTCCTGCAAGTATAAAAGTCGTTAATAATGCCAAGCGCTACCAGAATTCTTTAATGCAGAAAAGATTGAATTTGCAGAAAGCAAACTCGGTCTTCAATGCTAGAAGAATCATAGCTAATAGGTCTTTACGCGTCCTAAACCGGAATCAAAGTGCTCGATCAATTAGTCCAAATGTTTCCGCACCTAAAGGTGTTGACAGAATTGTTATAAATTTGGATTTGGATACGGATAGCGAAACAGATTTTGAAGATGACAGTGTCGCTGTCGCGAGAAAAAGCAGTGTGGAGAGAAGTCCTCTTAAGATTCCCACGACGGAGTTTGAAAGAAGCGTGGAGCAATTTCTACGCGATGTACGACAGAAGCAAGAGTTAGCAGCTGCCGCTAAACCCACCAATGTCACTCTTGCTAAAAACCAAGCTCCTCATGCTGTTGCTAAAACGCCAACGAATAAGGGAAAAACTACGTTGCCCGCTACACCACTGGTAAGCATTTGTTACTCTCTGAAATCAGTAGATTTCATACCCCTATATAAAATTTTTACTAAAGAAATTTATATTTCTAACTACTTAGCACCATTTTCGGAAAACTATATGGCAGGGCCTAAAATGTTGTGTAATCCAGATTTAAAAAGATTTCAAGTGTTTTATTCGATTTTTAAGGAATTTCAAGAACACAGTAGTTTTGATTTTTTTTTTTTTGAAGGGGGGGATACAAAAAGTGTGTAGTCCAACATTGAAAACATTTTAGGCCTTGCTATATGGACCGAAATATTAATTTCTTTGGAAAAAATCTTATATGGACTTTTTTCCTTGTTTTTAAGTTGAGAGAAGTAAATCATTTTAGTATCCTAATGAAAGTAATGTAGTAGTTGATTTTTCTTAGAGTAGAGTGTTTTATTTAGAACGATTAACAAATAAAATTGGAAAATATCTTAGTTTTGCTTTTTTAATTTACTAAAAACTAATATGTATTCCAAGTACATATATAATTTTTTAGTTGTACTGTCATTAAGAAATTTTAGGAAATTCAGGAATGTTAGGAGCTCCATCTTTGGAAGCTTCAAGTTTTGTAACCTTAGATAAGATGCTTGCGTTTTACGTGAATCTTGTATCGAGATTATGTTGTAGGCTGTTCGTCATCTGCCAGCGTCTAAGCAAGAAGAATACCATCGTCTGAAGCAGGAGATCTTAGAACGTGAACAATTAAAGTTACAGAGAACGAGTGGTTCTCAACAGTCTTCTGATACTAATACTGTTATACCACCAGGTCCCCTCTCTCCAGCTGGACCAACAGCTTCCTCAAAGCAAAAAGCAGTTTCGACTGTAGTAACAAGCAGCCTACCAAAAGCTCTCTCAAACCTATCTCCATCAAAAAATTCTTCCAATCAGCCAAACTTTGCTCAAGGAAATATCCAAGGAAATTTTCAAGACTTGTCCAAGAAAGCAATGCCTAAGTTGAGAATTTTGACTTGCGAACAAGTGAACATGAAATTTCTTCAGGTACAGGTGGATCAAAATAAAAGAAGAAAAGTGATCATGGGAGGTACAAACTCACCTCAAAAGAATATTTTATCTGCTCAGAGTAGTAGCGAGCTTGTTAATCATAATATGAGTCAACAAGAAGTCATTAAAATAGAAAGCAGCATTAATACAAATGAAAGTTTCATGACAAACAAAGATAGTTCGAAAGCTTCGACTGTTACTGCATCTATAAGTAAAGTAGTCGATAAATCCTTCGATTCAGAGGCTTCGACGGTCATTTTGCCAAACAGTGATGGGACTCTTAGTAACGAGAGTAGAGTTAATAGAAGTATTGAATCAGAAGTTTCAACTTTGGTCTTATCCCAAAGCAATACGACTCTTGGAAGCGAAGAGAAAAGTACAAGTAATTCTACTACGAGAACAAGTGTTTTGAATCAGAGAACACCTGTTGATTTGGGAAACACGACTACCATGGAAATTTCGGGAGAGACACCAGAGCGAAGATCAATTCCACCGACGGCAACGTCGACTGCTTTAAAAGCACTAGTTGTGAAAGAAGTTTGTGCTCTGAATGTAGTTATTCCACCGGCAGGAAAAACTGTAGTCAATTCTGCAACTGTAAGTTCTACAATTACATCTAAATCAACTGCAGCAGCTGATACTGACAAAATAATGCCAAGTACCTCAAGAGAAAACATAAAAGAGAAAAACTTTATTTTATCGTCAAAAACTACAGTGAATTCTGGATCTTCGTCAAGATCTAAATCAACTGATAAAGAGAAATCAGTACCAAGCACTTCTGGAAAAAATTTAAAAGACAAAATAAACACACAAAATGCATCAAAAGCTGATAAAGAAAAATTGTGCGCTGTATGGGATGAGATTAAAGACGATATTATGTCTGAGATGGAGAAAATATCGATGTTGGATGAGGAAGAGCAAAGGAGGAAATTGCTGGAAGCAGAACAGAATTTAGTTGCAAAACGGTAAGATCTCAACTTTTTTTTTCTTTGCTTCTCCAATACTTTAGGTACCACAACTGATCTAAAACTTTAAAAATTTAGAACTGGCTACTTTTTAGTTTCTTTTTTTAATGAATAGAGTACATCAGGATTATTAAATTATGTTCTTTCTATGTGTAACATATTTTCTTGTGTGTAGAAAATTTTATCTTATAAATAGGTACGTCGTTTTGGATGACTTAGCGGAAGTATCAGGAAGTCTTCGTCAGTGGGAATTAGAGAAAGATTTGCAAGCAAATTTAACTGTTGAGGTCAGAAAATTGCGGGAGCAGTTGAGAGAAGCCGAGGAAAAGCTTAAAGCACAAAAAGAACGCGCTGCTGCGATGGGATCGAAGGTTGCAACAGTTCACGAGAAAATGAATGTCGGGAGGAAAGAATGTTACAAACTTGCGAAAATCTGCAATGTAATTGGAACTAGCATTATTGGAAAAAAATATAAGTATGATAAATCCTCCATTTTCCAAAATTTGGAAACTTTTCTTAACTTTTTAATTTCTATTGTTTTTGTTTTCAGAATACCTGAGGCTGGTGTTCAATTGGTGAACAACAGACTGAAGGAAGTGGCTCAGCACACTAGTCAGCTTTGTAAAAAAAAGAATGAAATGAAAAGTAAAACTGTTTCTACTGAGAAATTGGAAAAAAAAGAATCTGAAGTCACTTCAGATGAAAGAGAGGAGAACATTGAGAGACAAAATTCTTGTGAATCTTTTTCTAGTAGTGAGAAGGATAGCCATTCAGTCTCTAGTGATGTAGAAAATAATCAGGGAGATCCTCAGAGGGAAGACGAGCCTAGTGACACTCAAGTAAGTGAAATCACTCCGCTTGGTTGCAACAGTGATAATGTTTCTCAGCACATTGTACAGAAAAGTGAAAAAGAAAAAGAGAATGAAAGTGAGGAACGTTCGAAGGATTCTTCTGAAAAAGCTGACAATAATGAAAACAATAAAAATACTGATTCTTCCTCAATGAAGAAGGAATACTCTGAATCTGTTATGTGCCATACAACAGAAAACTCTACTCAAAATCAAAGCATAAAGTCTGATAAACAATCCAGTAAACAGGCTGTTAGGCCTTACGAGTCAATATTGACTCACTTAAAATCTTCCAGGTGAATTTAATTTGATTAGCATATTATCAGTTCTCACAGCGAATTCGCTTTGAGTTAAAAAAGAATGGTCTAATTTAGTCTATATTCTTATTATTTAGGAGCTCTCAACCAGATGGAATTCTTTGCCCATATGAATTAAGGGGAAGTTGCCACGACCAAGAATGTCAATTTGTCCATCATCCTAGTCACTAGAAGTCTTAGAGGCTAAAACTCAGCATAATAATTTTACGTAAGATGGTTCTAAATAGTAGTTGATACATTTAATATCTAATTTATTACTTCGGACGATTTTATTTAACAGTGATGAAACACTTCTTAAATAATTGACTTTGATTTTGAGTAAACTAATTATTCAATTTTGTGTGTTTTTCTTAACTTCATATTAATCTTTGTTTTATGTAGCTGAAAGTTTTAATTCAACAGTAATATTAATTTAACTACTGTCACTTCTAATTTGTAAATCCCGGATTCTGCCCACTTTAATGACAACTTTATAAATTATATGAAAACATTTTTTTAAATTCCAGTCACTTTCTTTTTTTTTTTTTTTTTTAAGAATGCATTTCATTTAAAGATGGAATTCAATGTACAGGATTTATAAAATGGATAATAAAAACTTTTTTTCTCTTGAAATTTCAGGCTCTTTACCAGATTCGTCTCAAAGTGTGGTTTCAGAGGCAGCGTCTAAATGAGTGTGGATTATATTTTTAGATAATGGCAACTCCAAATTGGTAAGTTGTCTTCTGAAAGGAGTTTTTAGCCATTCACTCACGCTGCCTTTTCAATGTCTCAGGAACAGGACATCTATTTTAATCAAGTGATGCTTCTTTTTTTTTTGTTCTACGCCATTTTTTTATCGCTTTATGTACAGAGACAATCGCGAACAAACTATTTTTTTTTGTAGTTTTTAAAAAGTGTTAAATATAATATACATGGTTAATGTGAATAATGTAAATAAGGACTAAAGATATAGCGATATTTGTTAATCGATAGTAACGCGCGTTTCTCGACAACAAGAGTGATAAACATTTTTTTATCTGTTGGCCATACCTCATTAAATTAAGAATATTGTAATTGCATTTCTGTAATAAAGGTCAATTATATTTATAATTAGCTTTTATTATTTATGTCCAATTCATCTAGATTTATTACTAAAAGTAACACAGGATTTTTATTTACAAATGTGATTTAATTTTGAAAGAGTTTAATAGTTTTAATTTAATAACTCTTTAGTCTTATTAACTGTAGTTTAATAAGAAAGAAGAAGAAGTTTAAAAAATAGAGTTAGCCATATTTATCACCGGGAAATTTTCCTTGGTCTCTTTTGTGATAGGGCATTCGTCCTTCTTCTCTTGCTAGGTCCCATTCTTCAATCCATCTTAAAGGACAAAATGTGTTATAGACATCTTTGAACCAATCACAGGCTTCATGACCTTCTCCAAGAATCTTCTGGCAGCGAAAAAAATCAGTATAGGATACGTAACATCTCAATGTTTGGTTCTGTTGTTGAAACCTTAAATGAAATTTAATTTTGAAATATGATTTTCTTTAGATTTTCGAGATTTTTTAATAAATAAAATATTTTTGTTGATCAGATATCCAGGAAAAATTATTATTTAAAGAGATTTTGGATCTTAATACAACACAATTTTTACCTGGGATCTTCACCAACTGAACGAACAACTTTCTTTACTTTTTTCTGGTCTTTTTGTCTTTTGATACAGGGATCATCAGGATCAATATCATTGTCTGTACCATTTTCACCATTTTCACCACTGACTTGAGCAGGTGTCACTTTTTTCATTTCTTCACGCCTTTGCTGATTTTTCCCAGAAAACATTGTTTCTTCTGATAAAATGTATAAATAGTGTAGAAAAGATATAAAAATCAGTCATTTTCTTGGATTGAAGAAGTTTGAAAAACAATTGATCAACAATTTTATATATTTATCTCGAAATATCGTATTCGTGATTTTTTAACGTTCTTTTTTTAAAATATTATAAAATAATAGATGTATTTTAAGCAAATTGAAAATATGTTAAATTATTGTAAATATGTTGTTTTATTATTATATAATTGGATAGAAAGAGATCAATGGTTTGAAAATTGGCGCTAAAAAGATGGATCATCTTTCGAAAATTCAACCAATCAGAGAACTCAATTTGAACAAATTGTTTTTTTCGAAGTTTAAAAAAAAAAACAATGAAAATTTGTATAGGAAAATTAATTGTATATTGAAGTAATTTTTCGTATATAAGTGTAAAATTTTGTGCTACATCGATATGAGATGTTTTTTAAAAATTTTATTTGAATTTTTTATTATTATGATCTGTAAGCGATGTTTAACAAATTTAATAATTAACAAATTTAGAAAACGATATAGAATTTTAAATAAGGGTAAATAGAAAATCAGAATGTGTGTACGATTGTGTGACACACACTTAAATGGCTTATATGTAAACAATCGAAACAATTATTTGAGTGTTTGAGCATACAATGGAGCAGAACATGCACTTGACATATGCCACGTACTCACGTATTAGGTTCTCTAGGTTCATTGAGTGTCTTTAATTAAGTGATTTAGTTATTTTTATCAACGTAATCATGCTTTTCACCATAATATTTGGCTATGTGCTTCCAATTATTGCAGTTTCCATAATTTTGGTAAGTTTTCACATTTATTTAAGGTTATGTGTATTTACCATTTTTACGATAATTGTAAGAAAGTACATAGAAATAAAGTAATAGACTAGTGTTATCTAATTGTAATCAATTTAATATCTTTATATAATTTTAATTATTCAATTTTAGTGTAATTTCATTATTTTTATGAACTTTAGAGCAATTGTCAAAAAGTCTGAGACTGCTTTTTTCTGCTCTTTCTGTTTTTGCGCTTTTCCCGAACATTTATTTATTTAAAATATGTAATTGTAGATAAATAGTTTAGTATTCTCATAGTAATCATTTTAATATTCTTATAAAATTTTAATATTAATTCTTTTCCTGTAATACATCTGTTTTATAAGTGTTAAGGTTATGGCAAGCAAAGTATGAATTATTTTTATTCTTATTATATTTTTTAACAATTAATTACAGTTTTCCGTGGGTTTATACGTGACAACGCAACCGTATCCTAATGTGTGGCGACATGAGGAAGAAAAATTTTATTTTAATCCCATATCTGGAAAAAAGGAGGCTTTTCCTTCGATAAAAGATGATTGGAGTGTTCATCTCAGTGTTATTGTTCCAGCTTATAACGAAGAAGAACGATGTAAGAATTCTTCTAACTATTTTTATTGATGCTTTAAATTATATACCTACTTAATTTAAATCACATTTTCTGATTTAAATAGTGCCTCCAATGTTGGATGAATGTCTCGACTACTTAGAAAATCGTAAAAAGTTTGGTCTCACTTACGAAGTCATTGTCGTCAGCGATGGAAGTACAGACAAGACTGTTGAAATTGCACATAATTATGCAAAGAAATATGAAACTGTAAGGGCCCTAGCTTTAGTAAAAAACCGTGGAAAAGGGGGAGCTGTGAGATTGGTTTGTTTTTTAATTATTGTATGATTTTAGTTTGAAAATATTCAATAATTCAAGTAAATAATTATTCAATTTTTCAGGGAATGCAAAGTGCTAGAGGAAGTGTTCTTCTCTTTGCAGATGCTGATGGTGCAACTAAATTTGCCGACTTGGCTAAACTAGAAAAAAGTTTAAAAGAAGTTGTAGAAGGTTATTATTGATTATTTTACCTCTTTCACAATATAGCGTCTTAATTATTCAAATTCAAATTAAAGAAAATTATAATTAAATTAAACATCTTTCAATTTCAGTTGACTATACAGAAAATCCAGAAAAGGTTGCTAGTCAGCAAGCTGTTATCTGTGGATCCCGTGCTCATTTAGAGGAACAAGAGATTGCCACAAGATCCTTTTTTAGACTTTTTTTGATGTATGGATTCCACTTTCTAGTTTGGTTCTTCTGTGTGAAAGGAATTCGTGATACTCAGTGTGGATTCAAGCTTTTGACGAGAGAATCTGCAAGAACTATTTTTAATGTGTTACACGTGGAACGATGGGCTTTCGATGTTGAGATGCTCTACATTGCACAGACTCTAAAAATTCCTATAACGGAAATAGCAGTGAACTGGACCGAAATCGAAGGCTCTAAACTGGTGCCGATTTGGAGTTGGGTGCAGATGGGTCGTGATTTAGGCCTTATATGGCTGCGATACAAAATCGGAGCTTGGAAGATAAGTAAACCGAAATCAAGTTAGACTCTTAGAAATTAATTAAAATACTTAGTTATTCTACAATCTTGCATTTATTTTTAATTTTTTGAATCAAATAACTGCACAAATTAAAAAAAAAATACACAGTACATTATTGTGTATTATATACCAGCCCTAAAAAAGTTTTATTACGATTATAATTCACTAATTGCGTAGTGATGTATTTTGCAAAAGTAGTTTGGAATGAATGATTCGAATTTTTCAATAGATATGCGAGGTCTGGTCAGAATGAATCAAATAGAGTGTCTATTATCTATAATCGTCTATATTTTAAAAACTATTTGATAATAAATACCGTCTAAGATATTATAGATTTATTACTTACACGGGGTAGAATAGTATTTTACTTTCTTTCTTTACTTTTATTTGTTTTTACTTTCTTTAACGACTCTTCTGTAGATTCAAAAACGTTAGAATTTTTAAAAACGTTGAAATCCGTCATTACGTAATTTTCGAGCAACTCTTTGTCGAAAATAAATCGAGCCAGGGATTGATCACCAACCCCTGATAAAATTGTTACAAGTCTCGCCATTTCGTTAATACTTTTCATCTGATCTTCCATGTAGTACGTGATAATGAAGTCACTCGCGTTTAAATCGCCGTGTTTTTCAGCTACGTCATTTACTGAGACTAGTTTCTCTGTTACCTCCATTTCTAGTTGAAGTGCTGTCTGAAATATTTGGTTTCATTCAGAAATATTTATTTAAATTAGTTTTTATTCATAAATGAAAATATAAAAAGGCAGTTTATTATGCGAATTACATATAAATTTACTTTAAAAGCATGAAGAGGGCTTTTCCAATCTTGATTGTCAGGAGGTTTAATTGGACACAAAACAACTGAGCCTCCTCGTAATTTTACGTAATTCATTAACTTTAAGGCATGGCCGTGTTCTTCATGATGCATTTGTATAAAAAATGATTCACAGCCTGGAAGTGCAACGTCCACTCGTCCAAAATACGATGCCTGTTCCGTTAAAAAAATTAATCTAAACTCGCTTTTACCCGGATTTAAATCTTTTTTTTTATTTCTAAAAGTAAATAAAAAAACCATTGATAAGTAGTAATAAAAGGCCTTGAATTCTGCGTTGATTTGTTCGTTCATGATTGCTTCAGTTTCTGAATGAAATTTGAAATTCGCTCTTATTCCCGATGGTGACTTCGTTCCTTTATCTGAATAAACGGTTTCTTTACAATTCGAAACATCTGGACATTTTGTTCTATAAAGTCTTTTCTGATAAGACTTTCGAAATTGAAACTCGCAAATACTATTTATTGATCTTTTTATCCTCCACATTGAAGGTGTAGAATTTAGATAATTTCTTGCAATCTCTTGGGATTTGTTATTCCTCCACTCAGGAAAAGTTGAAAGAAGTTATCAGATTATTTGATATTATCAAATTTAATTAGTTATCAAGAATCTGAGACATTTTTAATTAAAGTTGTTTACATATAAAATTGTTTAAGATAAAAACAAAATAAATAAAAGTTAAGTGTCAGTGATAAATCTTGTACTTTGTATGAAATAATTCAATTTAATCAAATTTGTCCTTGGGTAAACTTACAAAATACTAAATCCACGTGAAATTCCAAACCTTGAAGAATTTGCAAGGTTAACTGCTTTGTCAGGAAACTTAGATAAAATTAACTCAAACATTTTAGCCATTTTGTCAGTTCTTGATGGATAATATGTGTTTTGCCTAACTGACGGCAGTGTTCTATATTCTTTATAATTTTATTTATTGTTTAAAAAGGACTTCTTGACTTGTAAATTTAACTCCTAGAGTTAATCTGATGACGTAAAATAAAAGACTGACGTAATTTTAATTTCCAAAGTCCATTTCTGAAAGATAAAATAAGGTAGATTTAAATATTAAGTCTGAGAAACTGATAAGGACATGTTTGATATATTTTTGTTTTTAAATATTAAATTATTTATTCTTTTCTACATTTGAACAATGGGAAAGAGGAAATTAAAGGAAATCTCAGTCACGATAAAATACTCGTCTTTTTATTTCATATAAACTAATAATTACAGTCTTTTGCTGCATGTTTTTCGAAAACACACTTTTGAAATTTGCATAAAGTTCCTAATTCTATTTCATCCTAATTTCAATTTCATGTAGACTATAAAAGTTTATTAATTGACTAAAGTCCACATGACTCAGGCATAATATTTTTCTCTCGCTCGGAATTTCAGAAATAGTGACTCATGAACAAAAAAGGAAATCATAAAATAATTACAGAATTAGTAAGTACAATATGCCAAAAAAAATCGTAAGACTGAAGGCGTTTTGTGCTTTTAAGTGCTTTGTTTTTTAAATTAGCGTGTGCTTTTCTTAAAATCCAGAATCGAACGTGGCGATTTCAACTTAGTACATCACAGACATTACCTCGGATGTTAAAATATTTTACACTGGTGGTAAAATGTGATTTATTCATGCAGTTCTTTGTCAAAAACAAAAACGCCAAGACCTTCGCCGACACGTTCCAGGTTCGTAACATGGCTCGCTATTTCTTTTATAGAATCCACTTGTTCCTGGAGGTATTCGTTTTCGATGAAATCAACGAAATTGGCATCGTTGTGCGTAGAAGCAATTGAGTGTAGATTCAGAAGACTCTGAAAATAGTAAAAAGTAATATAGATTAGACTTTTTTTGGATTTAAGTGTGGACTGAATAAATAAAGCCACTTAAGAAAATTCACTTTTTTTAATTACTCTTTTGAAAATCATTTTTTTTTTTTTTTTTTTTTTCATATAAAATTTTAATATTTAGTTGATAATCTATCTTTTTGGTTGAAAAGCAGAATATTATGTCAAAAATTCACTTTTTTGGTTGATAATTTAAATATTTAGTTGAAAAAACATTTTTTACTCAAAGGAATTCCAATTTTGAGAAAGTTTGGGATTATTTTGGGTATCTGCATCTTATCTTTTTCCCATAGGGGCTGTGAGGCCTGTATATTTTTTTAGCTTTTCAATTTTAAAACAATAAAATCGATGCGTTCAATTTTAATAAAATGTCGAAAATCAAAGCACATATATTTTTTTTTAAAATTAAAATCTTCCTAAGAAAAATATTTTTAAAATTCAAGGACAAAAAATATTTATAAGTAGTGGATAAGTCTCTTTACAAGTTATTGAAGATATATGTATTGTGTCATCTAAAACGAAAAAAAATTTCTGGAGGAGCTGGGATTTGAACCCAGGACTTTCCGCATGCGAAGCGGACACTCTACCACTGAGTTACACCCCCTGATGAAAGGAAGTTGATAAAAGAGTGAGTAGAGGTCAAAAATAAAATTTCCTTATTAAAAGGAATATTTTTAATCAAATATCCCCAAAAGTTACTCAAATAAAATGAGTAAAAGTAAATAAATAAATCTCATCTTTATTTAAACAAAAATGTTTATATTATTTAGGCATTTTCAAAAATTTATTAACTATTTCGATTTTAAATTCCATAGTCAATAACATAGTTTTTCATGTTTCAGGTCAGAAAAGATTTTTTGGATCTTATATTAATATTCTATGTATTAAAATCAAAAGAATGAAGAAAAAGAAAACCAAAAATAAATCAAGATATGCCGTTGATGATGGAGTTCTAATAGATGGAAGAATTTTGCCCAATTTATATAAATTAAATGGATGAAGAAAATCAAAAAAAGGCTCTGAATATTTGAAATTTTAATTGGAATTACCATATTGACTGTTTTCTCCAAAGTCAAAGCATCAATCATCGCGTCTTTAGCAGTGCCCCAGTTGGTTTTTTCAGGCTGTCTGATGTCTGACAGAGCAATTGTTCCACCACGTTTGTTCTGATATTCCATGAATTTCATAGCATGTTTACGTTCTTCTTCAGAAGCCTCTTTAAAGTATTTGGAAACACCATGTAAAGCTACATCGCTGCGGTCAAAGTAATATGCCTGAAAATAAACAAATTTACACTTTGATTATTATAGTCATTTATATTGCAAGTTGGCATGCTTTTATATTAATTAGAAATAATGAAAGTAAATAATGTTCAAGATTCAAAGAGAGAAATTAATTTTATTCTTAAAATAATTATTTTTAAATGAAAGTTTTACTAGATCTTTTATTAGTATTATAATTTTTTTTGACACCCAGAAAAAATGGAACATGAGAATGACAAGTGGGTATAATAATATAATCAATACTGAAATTTCCTTACCATGGAAAGGTAGACATAGCTTGCATAAAGCTCTAAATTTATTTGCTTGTTTAGAGCAGCTTCGGAGTCCTCGTGATAATTTTGTCGCACTAACGCCATGACGAATTTTTATTTCAGAGAACTTGATGTGGTTTCGACTGTCCTTCGAGGAGTATTTATTTGCACTGAGGCAGTTTGGTTCAGTGCGCAATACTTTAGATCATTTAGATATCACTCTTTGGACCTGCGCTGTTTAAAAGAACGGTGAATGTATTTGTATTTTCTACTGAAATGAGTTGAGTTCAATGCGTTTTCACTTGAATATCCTTTGTCTCTGTATAATTTCACGATATTTCTGTGATAATTCGAGTCCAGAAAAATTGTATAAATATTTTTACATCAGATGAAATTGACCGATGCTGATACCAAGCTTTATTGTATTCACGCCCTCATTTTATTTCTGGAACTGAAACTCTTTTCTTACTTAATTGAGAATTTAAATTGAAAAATAATTAACAGATTATGAAATTAATTTGTTATACATTATTCTCAATTATATGAAAATTATAATTTAATTTCTCAATCGATGACAAACTTAAATTAATCATTTTTCAGTCGCAGAATGGCTTAAAAAAAAAAATAGCAAATTTGGAACTACAGAAGCTTTTCATCATTTTGATACTCATTTATACTTAATTAAGGGTGTTGGATCCAAATTCTAATCTCAAAATTATATTCCCCATTTTATTCCACAATTATTAGAACTCAATATCTTTTCGCTCTGTAGATGTATTTTGTTTTAAAATATAAATGTGCCTATAGAGCAAAAAATGTTTACTTTTATTACTACTTTTTGCATAAAATGAAAAGATTGAATTTTTAGGTAAATTTTGAATTCCTCGTTTTACGCAAAAAGTATTAAAAATAAAAATGTTTTCGCTCTATAGCAAATTGCTAATAATTGCGTGAATAATTGATGACGTCAGAAAGTACTAAACGCCCCTAAGAGAATTAAACTGATGATGTAAATTGAAAATTACTTATAAGGGGCGGTGCTTTATAATTTTTTTTATTTACTTATTTTTCACATGACTCCGCACAAGGAAAATTCTTTATTAATTACTTGCAGTATTTTATCTTTTACATTATACGTCGTAAATAAACAAGTACATTTTCTAAGTGCGCAAATTAATGTTGCTACCCGGATAAGTGGAACTGTAAAATTAATAAGGTCAAGCTATTTTATCGGTTTTAACTTCTAATCAAAAGATAGAAAGTTGATAGATCTATATTATATTATATTGGATATATGTGTTAGAAACCAGAATAGGATAATCTTTTTCCATTTCATTTTTTTTTCATAATTCATGAATGTACGTTAACATATTTATAGCAATTCAAATTCCAAATTCAAGAGATTATTTTAACAATCTTAAGTATAAATATTAATGATTAAGTTCTGAAATGGTAACGTACTTGTTTGGTTTGCTTTAATGTTACCTGAATGTTACTAATAGAATTATTTTAAATTTTGTAAATAAAGTACTGCGCATGTGCTCATAGATGTGACCAATCAGTACGTCGCGGTTGGCAGACGTGAAATTTCTATTGGTCTCTTTCGTTTTCCTGGAACAAGCTAGCAGACGACGAACCCGTGTCCCGAAATTATCCCAAATGATCCCGAATGTCGTCCGTCGTCGGTTTTGCTTTGTATGCAACAGGAAATAAACATTTTTTGATTATAAAATGATTCTTCACTGATTTTTTTATATTTCAAACAGGAAAACGGACAATAAAATTTTGTGTGCAAAATTTGTAGAGTTCCACGTGTCTCTCCTGGAATTGTTGTGCGTGTTGTGTTTTTAAACAATAAAAGTATATCACCAACAGACACTTTTTCATATTTCAATGCAATCTCGTTATTGAAATCATTAAAATGGCTAAATTAAAGCCAGTGCTGGTGCTTTTAATATTTTTTGAGGTTATCCTGGAAATATCGGCAACTACTCACTGGGTGGTTACCGAAAATGGAAGAATCCAGCCGCAGGTTTTTATTTTTTCACAATTTCTTCAATATCATATTGATTATAAGCTCCATTTCTTTATTTTATTTATTATCGAAGTCTTCGGTTTGTTTATTTTCTTATTTTGTCTATACAATTAATTTTTTAAAAGATTTACATTTTGAAATAACAAGCTGTATTTCTGTATTTTTAGTTTATATATGTTTTACTTTAAAATTGTTTCTTTTATAAAAAAAGGAACGAAAGATATTTGAAGTTTAAAAATAAAACTTTTATGTAAAAATATTTTAATTTCTGATAGGAATTCATTTGAACGTTATATTTTTTTTATTATGTATTTTTGTTATCGTAAAAAGGAGTTGTTTATTCAAGGATGATAGCCTATCATTTAATTAGTCATGAGGATGTTACAATTCTGATAAACTGTAGGCACTTCCTTTTAATAACTAAAATATGTACTATAATTTACAAAATAAAGAGTATTAATATATTAATTAATTTATCAATTTAATTCAGTCTAGATTTTTGCTTCTAGATGGATTCCTTATTTCATATAAGACGACCCTACGATCTCATTTCCTTTCTGCAACAAGAAAAGCGTCGCGAAGATGCTGATAGACTTTACAAACAAATGATCGCTAGAAAAGCTTCAATAGACAGTCAATGGACTGGACTAGATACTGCAGCTGATATTGAAAATAGAATCTATTCTTCAGATCAAGATTGCTTGCTGGCAGGAAAGCCTTTTGCAGACATTGATTTTTATGCAAGCGTTGCTACCGATGGAAGTTATCGAAAAGGGGTCTCGTAAGTTCCTAAAAATAATTCTTTATTTAATAATTCGCTCCTTTAATAAACCTCTTTCCGAACAAGTCTAAAAATCGATTTCTTTCTCTATTTCTCTCAAGGCAAAAGGATTATTTACTCGATGGCATTCCCAATGATGGAAAGAAAACTGTTCCAGACTGCAAAAAAACTTTCCCTCTCGACTTCAGCATGTACACTTTTGAACATCTCAATGTAAGAAAAAAAACATTCCTACTATTTATGAAAATAATTTTACTTAGATAGGAAAGACATCATTTTTGTTAAGAAATTTTAATTTATCAGGCAATGCGGAATAGAAAAAACTTGACTCAGCCCCAGGAAAAAGGATTGATCAAATACCTTCCTCCTGGTACAGATTTGAATAAATTCGGTCACCAGATAGCTCATGGATTGCTTCGAAATAATACTTCCTGGTTGCATTTGAATTTGGCTGCAATTTATTGGCGGGTGAGAGGAGATTCTTACAATGCTCTGGAATGTGGACGAAGAGCGATTGTCACTGCGCCTAGGTATTCATTTTATTTTTGTAATATAGAATTCCATTTTTTAAAAACACTGCAATTGAATACTAATTTTTATCCTAATTTGTGATTTTTACTTTAAGGCAGTTTCGAGATATTCCTCTCCTAACAACTGGAGGAATATTGCACGCAGCAAAACATTCTGCAGAAGCAGCGATTATTTTGCACACAGCGATAGATTACGCTCCAAGTCAAAGCCATCAGCATTTAGCTTTGGGACATGTTTATGCATCTCTGGGAGATTATAATCGATCGATTGCTTGTTATGATAATTCTCTGAAACTCGCACCAACAATGGATCAAGCGAGAGATGCTAAGCATGCAATTCTCTGTCACCAGAAATTGGAAAACACTTTGACTTCACTTCTTCAGTAAGTTATAAAGTTAAAGTAATCTATATAAAAAATTGTACTTTCTGTTATTAACTTCGAAGGGTTGTTATAAACATTTTGTTTATTAGGCAGTTGCAGAATATTTTGGCGGAACTCTACACTTATCAAAATGAGCAAGAGGAATGGTTCAAACTTCAGGAACGAATGTTGTGGGAAGAAGCGCACTCATCTATTATAAAAATGCACAAGGATTTGCAGGAGGAAGCTTTGACTGCAACTTTGGCTAAGCGTGGTCAATCTTGTATGCAACGAGGCGGGGACGAATCAGTTTTAACTTGTGATATCGTGACTGATCGACAAGCGCTCGTTAATAATTTACAAATCGATATTAGCGTGAGCTTGCAACTATTATCGAATGTGGAAAATCAGGTTAAAAAGATTAACGAGCAGATGATAAAATCGAAGATTGTACACGGTAATATAATAATTGTTTTCTTATTTTTGGTGAAGCTCAAAGAATAAAAATCTTATTATAATTATAAATTATAATAAATTAAAATAAATGTATATTTTGCTAGGTAGCAAAGATAAAGCGATAGAATATATCGAAGAGAAAGGAAATACATTCTTCTCCGTGTTCATGGAACCAACTGGTAGACCTAAGTATTACAACTTGAAAATCAAAAAGTCGTCCGAAGAATTTGAGGCTACGCATTGGCCCAGAAAAGCTCAATGCGAAAGTTATTCGCCTTTTCTGATAGATACAAAAAACTATGTACCTGTTTATCTACCTCCTGAAAACAAAGGCTATGCGTAAGTTTAATTAAAATAATAATCAACTTCTTATCTATTTCACTCGTGTAATTGTACATTTTAATTTAAAATCCTTTCTTTTCAGGACACATTTATTTTTGAGTGAATTGATTGGCTTGGAGCACGGTAAAGGACATTTATTACCATGGCACCCACCGACTTGTATGACAAAGACTTTTAACGAAAAGTACATTCCAAAATCTCTTCTAAAAGCAACTACAAGTTACGACAAACCCGATTCTGCTCTTCATCCCTTTTTAACATCCTTAGTGGAAGATGCCGAGGTCGCTGAAATCGGCCAGAGAATCTTAACAGCAACCAAATCGGTAAAGATTTTTCTGTTTAATTTAAAAATTGTTTAATTAGGTAATAAATAATTAAAGATGAAATTAATTTACAGAACGTAGCAGCCTATTGGGTTTTATCAATGCTCGCATCATTGTACTGGAGAGTGGTTGGTAAACCTCGGAACGCCTTAGATTGTCTCCAGTTGGCTTTGAATTCTGTACCCAACAGATTTAAAGACGTCCCTTTGATTAGCATTGCTTCTATAAGTCAAAAGGTTAATTTAATTGACAATGCTTTGGCAGTCACGGAAGAAGCGTTGAACGTTAACCCTGTCGAGGTACAATAGATAAATTTAATATTTAAATAAATTCTGATAAATTTTATTCGTAAAACTCATAAAAGATATTTTAATAATCATAAATATTTCGATTTCAGCCTGTGGCGAATTTTCTCTACGGATCGTTGTTACATGTAAAGGGAAACAATACGGGTGCAATGCATCATTTGAAGCAAACTCTTCGCGTTGATTTGCATTTGATGAACGATCGAGCCTTAAACATGTTGAGAGTTGTAGCTTGTCAAGAAAAATTTGGCATTTCAAGAGAAGGTAAAATGCCTTCGTGACATCAGTACCAAGATTGCATATTTCTGTCTATCTTTATAATCGACCAATATTCAAGTTAATTAAGAAATAATGAATATTAAACATATGATGTGATTCAAACCTTCAATTACAAATTCGAAATTCAGAAGGAGCAAATTGTTTACGTTTAGAGAAAGTGCATCTTTTAATTTTTTTAACGAAATGTCATTTTTATTATTTTCAAACTTTTAATTATTTTAATGCGGAGACAATCTCCTTATGCAAAACATTTAGAGCTGATAATTGTGATTTTAAAAAATAATTTTCTATTTCTGTGAGAAATAAAACGTGTGAAGATTTTTAATTTTTTTGTAGTCATTGGATTTATTCCCATTAATAGATATTAATATAAATTATTGTGAGCTAGATATAGATTGCTATTTTATATTTATATGTAGATTTTTTATTGATAAAAATAAAATGTAACAAGTTACATAAGTCCTCTAGCTAATATTTACATTTTCATGGGCAGAATGTATACTTATGGTTCGTCCATTTTATTTTCGGTAGCTAAGAATTCCATATTCTTGGTTTTTGCTTCTGTTAATAATTTTTTGGTTTTGTCTCGCTGATATCGGCAATATATGAAAGAACCTAGCGTGACTGTACAAAATACACTAATTCCAGCATCACCTGCAAGTCTCGGTCTGCTTGTAGCCATAAGTGTTATTACTATTGTTGCTACTCCTGTATATATTCCATTTAACAAACTATCTCGAAAACATGGAATCTGTACAATATCGCGTCCAAACATCCTTTATTCTATAATAGCAAATTCCTGAAAAGTAAAGCAAAAAGTACTTTTTTATTACTAGAATTACTATTAGATGATCTAATTATATGACAATGATTGATATTAGTCAATTTAATATAATAAATATAACAGGCTGAATAGGGTAAAGACTGTGATGCCTGTAATCTGTCGATTTTGGAAAAATGTAAAGAAAGTTTTATACTATTGACTGAAAATATGGTACTTTAGTGTCAAAATTTTGAAAATGGAGGACAATAGGGACCCCAGCTGAATATAAGAGATATAGGGACTGGTATATGAGGTCTAATATTAATAAAATAGGTATTTACAGGTATAAATTGAAATAATAAATTGAAAACTGTAAATGAAAGTTTAAGCTCATAACCATATAAAAATGCGCTTTTTCGTAATCCTTGAAGTAAATCAACCTGCCCAGACATAATTTTAATTATTTTGTTAAAAAGACTGAAAAGGTTGTGAAAAACTAATTAATCGGTCAATTTTTAGACAGAAATAAACATTTGCATATTAACATAACCTATGAGGCAAACTAAAGACGATTGTATGTATACTTACGTCGACGATTAAGTGTCTAAAATGTTTTATTTGGGTAAGTATTGTTGCGAAAGTGAATTTTATGTTACTTTTTCCAATAATTATCGAGTTTTTAATAGAATAACCAATTATCAGCACAAATAAGGAAGAATCGAGCGTGACGACTGCTGTCAAACGACATTGTACGTATGTGCGCATGCGTCAATATGCGCCATCTTTTTAATTTTTTGCACATGCTTGAACTGCAGCCAATGAGCGTTGCTCATTACAGGCATGCGCACGTAAACATGGTTTCTGCGGGATCACTGCGCATGCGCAAGTATCTGTCCTAGAAAGGGCGGTATATTTAAATATTTCAAAAATATATTAAATAAATGAAATAAAACCTTTTGGCTAAAGTTTCAAAATACTGAAAAAAAAAATTTTTTATAGGTTTGAAACTATTTTATATATAAATCTATTGTTTAAAATATAAATAAATACAAAAAATAGATATGTCAATTAACGTTTTAATTAGACGAAAATTTGAACCTTGTTAAAACAATATTGAGAAAATTAATATTTTATGCGTCCCTCTTTCCAGCGAAATTATGTATTAATGATATCAAATTAAAGTTCAAAAGTAATGGTTCCATTTGTAAATATTCACCCTCATAGTATATAAGGAGATATGAGTAAAAATAATCACTGTTGAAATTTTTGGTCCACATATGCAAGAGGATCAGGGATTCCTTTATTTTTTTTTTATTACATATTTTCATAATATAACAATAAGTCATCTTTGAGGCTTAGGGGGCCCCGTATATTTCAAAATGAGCAGCAGAAGTGTATTTCAGATTTTAGAAAATGATGCGATTTGTAATTTGAGAGTAAAAAATAATTTAAGAGGTGGTTTATAACTAAAATTTCTAAAATCTGATATAAAATCTTGCTCCCGCTATTAGGGGAGCTCTTACTTCTTTTTCCATCGAAATAATATTTAAGCTGCTTCCTCACAATATGCACTTGTGTAGTTTCTGTTCAAAGTTCCTTCTTCTTTTACTTTTAGACATATCTCGTTTCTTCTTTGAATTTCAAGCTGCCGTATGGAAGCCCCATCATAGCCGCTGTCACACGCACAAGAGTCTTATGTCTAATCTTGTGCAGTGGCCAGCAGCTGCACTGGGGTCCGATACTCGCCTCATTTCCGTGTTACCTGTAAAAAATGTAATTTACATTCATCATTGAAAAATATTTGCTTTTTAGACTCAAGATATTAATATAGCTCTTAGGCAAAAGTCCCTTACAAAAAAATATGAGAGGAGAAACTACAGGAACTCTTGTAATTTTCTTCCTGTCATTTTTTTCGCGACGAGGAAAACGACAAGAAAAGGACAGAAAAACGACAGGAAGAATGACAGGTTCAAAATGAAAGCTGAATTCCCTATCATTCTCCTGTCATTTTTTCATTTCATAATCATTTTTCCATTTGCACGCTTCCAAAAAAATTTGGATTTCATATAATATAAATTATAAGCCTAGCGAAATAGCTTTGGATTGAAATTCATTCTGAAACAATCCGAAATTTTTCGAATTATTCCGGAATTTGTATTCGAACCAAATAGCTTCATTTCGATCTAATCCGAAGAAAGTTTTCAATGCGAATTAATCCGAGGCTTATTCAAAATTTATCCGAACTTGTAATCCGAATGAATCCGGTTAATCTGAATTAATCAGAATTAATCCGAACTATAAAT
>JAUESH010000020.1:16690449-16702619 GCA_032275165.1 Synergus magnus | reverse complement strand
GAACCTTATTGATTTCCGATAAAAACTGTGGCCTCCAGAATGTACACAAGCACCGAGTTCAAATTGTGACGCTTGATGGGCAGCAGCCGATATCTTCCATGTTTCTCAAAAAAAAAAATTTGAAAATTTCACAATTTCTTCTTAAATATATGTACTAAATGTTCACAAAATATAAATAAATGATATTCATTCCTTTATTCTCAAAAAAAAGCATGAAAATCGTTACAAAAACTCCTTCCTAAACCTATTTCCCCCCTTAAATTTGTAAAAAATCGATAAATAACGGGCATCACTGTCTTTATCATGTTTCAAGAATTCTTTTTTCGACCGCTTTCTGGAAAATTACCTTTTTTCATGTTCTTTTCTTAAATACGAATTGAATCAATAATACACGATAGAAGAAAATTCAACTGCCCTAGTGCGAATTGCCGGAGTTGAACACACGGCCCAGGCCTGGTCCAATTTCGGCAGCCAAAGATCGGCTAACGTTGTTGGGCCAATATCGGTATTTTAATCGACTCAGTGTTGTGCCAGTACTGGCTGCCTATATTGGCTATTTAAATTTATCGATCTACCGCCGATGTTTGGCCCAGAAACGGCACATTATTGGGCCAAGTGTCACTTTTATTTCGGCAAATAATGTTTTACGAAGATCAGCCAAAGTCTGGCCCAGTAATGGCACATTACTGGACCAATATTGGCATCGGTAGCCAGTGTTGGGCCGACAATGGCAGCCAAGTGCAGGCCATAGTTATCATTCCGTCATTAACGCGATACAACAGCCGAGCTTCGACAATATTTTGCCGACTCTGGGCCAATACTGGGCCGTATGTGATTTCACACTAGGGTGTATTTTTGAAAATCATTTTTTTCGTATAAAATTTTAATATTTAGCTGTTAATACATCTTTTTGGTTGAAAAGTTAAATTTTGCGTTAAAAATTTAGTTTTTTGGTTAAAAAGTAAACTTTTCTGTTAAAAACCCACTTTTTTAGTTGAAAATTCAACTGTTTTTGATTGAAAGTTAATTTCCATTGTTGAAAATTCAACAATTCTATTTCGTGTTGCAAAATCTACTTTGAAAACTAATTTTCTTTGTTGAAAAATCAGCTATTCCATTATTGTGAACAATTAATCTTGTTTCGTTGAAAATTTAAATATTTTGTTGCAAATGTATTATTTTATTCAAAGAAATCCCAATTTTGTCATATTATGAGATTATTTTATAAATTTTTAGAACTAATTGACATAAAAACCACATAAGGCTTTTTTATAATATTTTTATATTGATAATTTTGCATTTAGCAGAAAAGATTACAAAAAAGAATGAATGATAAAAGACCTGGATAATAGGACATTTTACATTAAAAGCCTGCTGAAAATAAAAAATGGTAAAAGACTTTTTAAATTTTAACGAAGTATATTAAAGTAAAAAAAATTGAGGATAATCTTCGTTTTCTTGAAATCTTCAATTTTGATGATGATTGTTGATCATATAGGGAACCACCTTAAGTTTATGTCATATTTCATATCTCAATTGTACAATGAAATAAGACAGAAACATAAGACGGCTTGCCTATTTTCTTAATGTCTTCAGTTTTTCTTCCTCCTTTAGAAATCTCCTTATTCGACGATGACTGAAAATGTCAATATTTTTAATATAGAAAAAGACCTTCAATCTACATACTTAAACTAAGCCTATAATTTTTCGTGTCACTGTGCCAAGTTACAGAAGTTTAAAGATTACAGAACACGTCAAATTTATCTACTTATCTAATTACCTCTACACTAGACATAAAAAGTGAAGCTGACAATGAGGAAATGAAAAGAAAAGGAAAGCAGTAAATAATTGAACCGCCGCATTGTAGAAAGGGGAATAATTTTTTTTGAACCGAGCTCAATGGCTTCTCACTGCTTTTGAAATTTTTTATTTATTTTTTTTTAAATTTTCATTTTTGGAGATTTTATATCCCTTTCTACGATGCGGTGGCTCAATTTTCCAATAAACATATAATCATAAGATTAGTGTCGATTCGAAAGGTTTTCAATGATTTAGAGATATTCGTTAAAGAATCAGGCCCTGGATGGTGTGAGTCGACACTATACTTTGAGTTGCATAAGAAGCCCTAAGTCTGCCAGAAGTAAACTGGATTAATCCCAACCACCCCAGAGAAGCCATGTTAGTTTTTCTGGCGTATAATGCAAAGAATATGCTTAAGTAGAGAAACCGATGTATTTTCGGATTATAGATGTTACAACAACAAAATTGTGATGCTCAAGGCATTTTCCCAAATAAGAAATACCCAGAAATATTTACTCCATATTAATTGTCTTCAAGAAACAATTGAGAATTGTTAAAACGTCATATAATGAGCTTCGTTCTGAGTATCATGAAAATTTTCAGTTCAGTAATTTACTTGCTGTATAATATCAAAGTAACAAAAATAAAAAGGTTGAGTGAAATTGAACTATCTAGGGTTCTACTAACTATTCCTCATGCTCTCATTTCTTCGTAAAGATTTTCTTATTGTTAAGTGTAAGTCACGTCTATGAATGAGGTCGCTATGAAAGGCAGAAAATTCTTCCTGCATACATTTATGTTCAGTTAGAATAGTTTTATAAGAAACATTAACTCAACATTAACCGAAAAAACTGAATTACATGAGATTTTTTTATTTCGGCTGACTGATAATGAAATTGATACGGAGTAGTAAGGGTCCGTGTTTAGTCATACACAGAGCGAAAAGCGCGCCGAACGATGAAATTGTCAACTTAATGCGAAAGCTCTCTCAATAATGCAACTCTCGACCTCGGCTTTACCTTCCTTTACCTTTAGCCAAAATATCTTTGCTTTAGCCTCGTGTAAATCCAACCTGCGCACCTCATATTGCTACTACTTTTATCGACCTACCTGGATACTACAGTTCCCGACGGAGCTTTTATCCAGCGTGGACAAAAAAGATCATAATTTTTCTTAGAACATTTCGCAAGATTAACATTTTCATAAAACATCACGACTCTATTTTTCGATTCAGTAGTCCGTCCATGAACCATAATTTTGTTTATTTTATCAAGAAAATTGAGGCCGAAATTGTACTAAAATCCAGAATGATAAAAAATCAAGTTTATTACTAAAAGTACTTTTAACATTTTAATTGGGTCTTTAAGATAATGTTTCTATATTCGGTTATTGACACCGAAATTTTGGTACAAATAGCCAATCCCTTTCCATCCCGGATATTTGCGCCGGAAAAATTCGACTACTTGCACCGAAACTTCAGTATAGAATATTTGTACCGAAAAATGCAACTATTCGTACCGAAAATATTCGGCTATTTGTTCCCAATTTTCGGTACAGACCCGATATTTGTACTGAATAAATTCGGCTATTTGGACTGAAAACATCCAGTTATTCGTACCGAAAATATTCGGCTATTTATAACTAATTTCGGTACAATTTTCCACTCCCGATATTTGTGCCGAAGATATTTATCTATTCGTACCGAAAGACTTCGGTATGTATAGCCACGGCCTTATTTATATTATCGGCTCCGGTTGTACTAATTAAAAAATTTTAACCTTTCTTGCAGGGGACTACAATCATTTCAAATCTGAATGTAATTTGACGTAAGGCATTTTTTTTAATAATGTAATAATGGTTAACTTTCGAATTAGAAATAATAATATGAATGTTACAGAGATTCAAATGTTATGTTAATGTATAACAAATATGCTCGGAACTACGTCATAATTGTTATATAATAAAAAGAAATTGATAAATTCCGGAAGTTTTTAGGTCAAGGAAAAAGTTCTATCGTCTGAAGATTATGTAAAAAAAGTTACTTTTATGATAGCCGTTGCAAGAATTGGTTCTTACGATGGTAAATTCGCGGTTCGATGACGTGGGGTCGTTGATGACGTCAGAGTGAAGCACGCCTGCGCCAGGCCACTGAACTCCTGGTGGTTCTCGCAGGAAAGGTTATCGACTTCCTGAAAACGCGAATCCCGAAACTGCATTTGAAGATGCCACTTCCGAAACAAAGAAAAATATGCACTTTCTTTATCAATCATATATAGAATTTCACATCTCTTATGACTGTAGAAAATCTGCCATCCACCTTTTATAATACTATGAAAGATTTCAAAGAATTTTTAAAGTAAAATATATATACAACACATCTTTCATCAGTTTTCTCTTCAAGATTAATATTCATCTCATTTCTGAAAATAATCAATTCTATTTAAAATTTTTCACAAGATTTTGGTTCAGAATGAATGAAAGGATTGTTTACATATAATTAATTTCATAGAGAGTGTAGCAAGGTCTGCCCTCCAAATAAAAATAGCCATAACTGCAGATCGGATAAGTCACCTGTAACTTTGTCATATCTATAAATAAAATTCATAAAAGCTAGTTAGATTTATAACATTTATTACTTATATCGCATTTTAAAACACATGTTTATAATCCTAACTTGAAAGAAGAGCTTTTATAAACTTTATTTTAGATACGAAAAAGTGACAGGTGACTTATCCGAACTACAGTTACGGCTATTTTCATTTAGAAGGCTGAGGTATTAACTATGGTATATATTCATTGTGTCAAATTGGATAAGTGGACTTGTTTAAGGCTTCTTATTTGATTATCAAAGTTAACTAGCGCTTGACTTGGTTATAATCGGATGGGAGCCGACGTACCAAAAGGAACTTGAAATTTAACATTTTTAAGTTAGTATTAGGTTGTGAAGAACAGCTTGTCTGACTTATATATAACTTAATATATATCTTTCGATCAAAAAAATATTTTATTGGACGTATTCAGTACTACATTTCTTTGATTCAGGTAATTTTTTTAAAAATTAAAATATAAGATTGCAAAAAAATGACAGAATCTATAATTAGAAAATGCAGTCATTAGGAAGTCAAAACTTTTACTCGCAGACGTATTCTGCAAAGTTAATAGTAAGTTTTCACCCCTTTGCCGTAGGTCGTACGTCGGGGTGGATCTATAAATAGCATTCTACCCCTATATATAGATATTCAGGTCACTAGGGAAATCACGAAGACGAACCAAGGGCGCGTCGATCACAGTGTGTTGCTTTTTGGAATATCCTTTTGTTTTCAAACCGATTAACACTTAAAAATGCTAATCTCGTGAAATCCCTTAATATTCTCTAAAATCTAAATAAATTTCGAAAAATCCTTGTAAATTCCGTAAAATTATTAAGTATCTCATAAAATATTTTTAAGTACTGTAAAATTACTTAAAATCCCACGAAATGTCGTGACATCCCTTGAAATTCTTTAAAATGTCAAAAAATTTTGTTAAAAACGTTAAAAGTCCTTAAAGATCCATAATATCCTAATAATCCCTGGAAATTCCTTAAAATTACTCAAAATCCCCTAAAATGTTGTTAAATCCTTTAAAATACCATTAAATTTCTTCAAGTAGCTTAGAAATTCTATAAAGTTCTTCGAAATTCAGTGAAATTCCTGAATATCCCTAAAATCTCAATAAATTTCATAAAATCACTTTAAATTCCTTAACATTACTTAAAATCCCATAAAATCTCGTTAAATCCCATAAAATTCCTGAAAATTGTTCAAAATTTGATGTAATCAAATGTATTTATCTTAAAATTGAAAAAATTGCGATTTCAAGGGTCTAAAATTTCTAAATTTCAAATTGAAATCCTAAAATTTTGTATCTTTTTTGTATTTTAATATTATTAATTGCCCGTGCAATGTATCCCGCGCGCTGTAGCGCATTACAATATTGCTAGTTAGATAAATATTGAAAAATGTCTGTAACTTAACATTTATAAATGAAGAACCGAAATTGAAATGTTGCTTGATTCATTTTTTGGGTGCACTATCTCTACGCGTAGTGGGGAGAGATTGTGAATGACGCAAACGTGGAAGTGGGTTACCAGGTCATGCTACTCCATTTCCCATCGTCGTTCTCTTCAATGGGGCTTTATTTATGGAATGAGATGCCATCCCCAAACGATGCAGCATAAAAATTACCCCACTGATTCTGAAATCAGCAAATTAAGAGATTTTTCTCGACTTTATATCAACGAGTACCAACATAGAACTCCCTTTACTCTATATATTTCAAAACAGAATTTAAAAGCCCTATATTAAACTGGTTAAAGGGAAGTGTGACCCTTGCCCTTAAATGTATCCATTGTTGAGAGGGGATATTAAAAAAATCAAGGAAGTACTGATAAGGAAAGAGGATTAAAAAAAATTGCTTGAATTTACCTATGATAAAGCTCGGCGACCTCTCGGATCGAGCAGCCTTGGGAAACTGGGACTTTGAACCCCAGTGCACTTGCTGTGTTGCCTATTGCAAATACATATATAGTGCACACACTGACTTACTAGTGACGTCATTGTGCGATCGACCAATCACGTTTTAGAATTTCTCTGACGTGCTACCACCCCTCGTGTGACGTACATTTTACTTGGTGGGATGGGGTTCGCTGCTTAAAGGGGGGCGGGGGATACGGCATATTTTGACCTAATTAACGTGGCTAAAACTAATGTCACGAAAAATTGACCACTTTTCCCGGAAAAACTGCAATCCCGAGGGACATTTCAAATTTCAGGTTTTCCTATGGTTTTCATATTTTTTTCGTTTATTTTCAGAGTCTCAGTTCGTTTAAAATGAACCGGATTTTTAATTAAAATTAGGCTTCATATTTCAATAAGATTCATCGTTAACCTAATTTAGTCAACTTTTATCTAAATGATTTTTCCCCCGAGGAATGGAATAAATGTAATTATCCTATTGAAGATAATGTAATTCTCCAGGGATTATGTCTAAGGTTTTTGATGGTTTATGCTGTTCCATTTTCTAGAATTTTGAATGCAAAAATATGAAGATAGATGAGTTCAAGATTTGATCTGTTTTGTTGTCTATTATGCGACCGACTTTCGGTTTCATTGGAAAGTACGCGATTTCTCAAACGTGGGTGTTTGATGTGTCGAGAATTTTGCGTGGGTGTCTGTTTGGGTTCCTTTAATCCACGTGGCTGGTTTTCCAAAATAATGAATTCAATCAAACTATTTGCTTCGAATAAAAGTAATGAAAATTCGGAGCATAAATAAAATGACGATAGATTTAAAAAATAAAATCATCAAGTCTTGAAGAATCTAAAAAATTTGGATCCTTCGGAGGGAGGAAATTGTTTAAAAATCCATCACGAGTGACCTTAGTCCTTAACTAAAACGAAATCTTCAGTAGGGGTTACAGACTATGGAAAAGAAATAAATGAAACGAAAATTAAACTGCCATTAATTATGCATACCTAATACTTTTAATTTCCTCTAATTCTAAAGATTTTCTTGATTCAAAATCTACTCGCTACTCCCAATCTTTGAGAGGAAATTAACTCACCATTGCAGAAATTGCATTTTGCGTTCTCCGGAAAGGATCCTCTTGCCACAGTTCCTTTTCTTTAATCAATCTCGAGCACGACACTGAGGGTAAAAATCTCTCGAGGACAGAATTCTCCACTTAAGGCGAAAAAATCGAGACTTTATAGTCAGGATCGCGTGCAAGGATCAATTTTCAGTCTTGAGTCTTTTATGAAAGAGGAAGGATCACTATAATCGGGATTAGGTTCACATCATGGTAGAAGCAATCAGTTGATTATAACACTCTTCATTATTGACTGCCGGAAATTGGAACCTCAGACCTTCAAACGCACTTTATTATCCCGATTTTTAATCAAGAATATACCTTTCCATTGAAATTGGTAATTAGCTTTATATAAAATGATGATTATTGTTTGATCGAATAAATTCTTCTCAAACAACTGGCAACTATTTCTAAATCATTCTCAATGCCCAGATCAATGCATCCTCGATTGTTTGATTTCTTTTATTTAATATGAATTTTATTTACAAGCGCTATCGGCTTCAGACTTAGGAAAGAGCCTTCAGGAGCCTTTGGCAAATTTTCTAAAAAATTGAGACTGATTTTCAGTGAAAAAAATGATGAAATAGAGGACATCGCGACTCGTGAGAGGCGGCGATGCAATGGTTTCAGTAGTCGAGGATGAACTGCAGTCGGGCAAAGTCTGACGGAACTCGGAGAGTTTTCACTGAGAGCGAGGTTGGCGGGTTGAATGGAGCTGGTAGCTGATTGGTTGAAGCAGAGATGACGTCATTGCATTGATTGTTCCGCGCGCACCGCAGCACGTGGTCCTCCGGATGGGACGGGGGCTCGGGACTGCTGCTGGGGTCGAGATCGACGGATATTTCTCTGACCGAGCAACTCATGGAGGCCACTGGATATATCAGAGTTTCTACTTTCCTCCTATCGTCTTTTTTATGACCGCCAAGAAGGGGAAATCACTTGAGTGTCCTTATTTTTCTGTTATGTGACGAGCGACGCCAAGCGTCAGCCTCGGGTTCTCAATCGAATTTTTTTTTTATATTTACGTCACGAAATATGCGGTTTTGTATAGCAAGAATTCACTCGGAACCAGGCCACGGCCTAGGCCAGCAATTTTTATAGAATGGTAGGATTGCTGCGGAAGTCTGAATGGATATTTATTCGGCTTTCGGAATATTTTTAAAGATTTTAGATAATGGAGGAATTATTTATGTTATAGATCTTATTAGTAGTTCAAATTTCATTGATGAATATTAATAAGTGAAGATTCAAAATCGTCTGATTCCTTTCGCACCCCTTCTGGCAAGAAAACAGAAGGAATAATTTAGGGGTGCCATTTAAAAAAAAAATTAAGAGTGTTTTTGGAGGTGAAAATTTATATATTTCCCTACAGCGCGTGGGAAATGTTGTCTGGACAATTAGAAATATTTAAATACAAAAAAGATATGTAATTATATGATTTCAATTTGAAATTCAACAATTTTAGATCCATCAAATAATTTTTTTTTATTTTAAGGCAAGTAGACTTGATTACAGGAAATTTTGAAAAATTTTCAAAAATTTTAAGGGTCTTAACGAATTTTTATGGGATTTTAAGTAATGTTAAGGAATTTAAAAGGATTTCACGAAATTTCCCATGTAGCACAAAAGTTTCCAAGAAAATTCCTGGAATATTCCAATGGAAGATTCGGAACATTCCGAAAAATGTACGAGGAAGGTTTCCGGAAATAGGTAAATGTTCGCATAAGAGGGAACATTCCCAAGGAAAGTTCAGGGAGTCAAAGTCCTGGAAAATTGTATTATAAAAATTCAGGGAATATTGGGTGGAAACTTTCCCGAAAAGACAAGGGTTGTTAAAAATTTCTGAACTTTCCTTGGGAATGTTCCCTGTTATGCTGACATTTACCTACTTCTGGGAACCTTCCTAGAACATTTTTCGGAATGTTCAAGAAAATTTTTGTGCCAAACGGGCTATTGAGTTTTTAGAGATATTAAGGGATTTCATGGCATTTCGAGGAATTTTATGGAATTTCTAAGTATTTGAAGAAAATAATGGCATTTTACAGGGTGTAATAATATTTTAGGGGATTTTGAGCAACTTTAAGGAATTTCAAAGGATTTTACGAAAAAATTTCAAGGGATAGCACAAGTCATGGGAGTAATAACTTTTTCATTGTTTTATGATTAAAGAATCTTTTCAGTCAATCAGAAAAGTTTATTCGCCATTAACATTTATAATTACTATGTACATTTGCATAATTATTGTTTGAAAATTTTAAACTTTTTAAAATAATTTATTTGTAAAATTAGAGATTACTCCACAAAAAAAACTGCCAAGGTTGTGACAACCATCACAGAAATAGTAAAATATGGTACAACTACAATTTGTGGTTTCCACAATCACGATTGTGGTTGACACAACCACAACTATTATGTGGCAGCAACCACTGCTATGTGGCAACTATTATTAAATAGTTCCCACAAGTATTTCATAATAGTAACAAAACCGCGTATGGTTCTGTTAATCAAAATCGTGGTTGTGGCAACCACAAATTAGTAGTTGTACCATATTTTACTATTCTTGTGGTTGTCTCAACCATAGAGTTTTTTCCGTGTCTGTGGTTTAAATTTACATCTAAATTATTATAATTTTTGGATTGAAAATTACTTTTGAGTCTTACAAGTTCATTTACTATAAATATTAATAATTATTATACTATTTAAATTTGCATAGTTAAAATCAATCAGGTGCGTCGATTTTAAATTATGATTAAAACGTCTACATGATACCAACTGTAACTTAGTGATAGGAATCTCAAAAAAAAAAACGGAACAAAACATAAACATCACTGTGAATCAACTTAAGAATCACTTACTTATGAATCACTAAGAATGAACAAACGGAATTATTAAGATTCTTATGTTATATTATATTTTTATCTTCTCACGACCAAAAAGCTCATTACCTAGCAACCCCTCGAGATCGTCTCGGAGTTGAAAACTTGGCTCGATTTTATTGCATCGTCGAAAACTTTTTAATATCTCGCGGGGTAATCTATCGGAACAAAGTGTCTCAATTCTTGATACGATGCTTCCAAAAATATGAGTGAGCCCCACACGATGCCTCATTCACCTAGTTTTCTCTCCTGCTTCTCTACGAGTACTTGAATAACCCTCCGGGGTAGAATGGGGTTTTAGGGTTGGGAGTTGGGGGGTTCTGGATATTGAGGTAGGAGGAGGTTGGGAGAGAGGTTGCAGAGTCCTCTCAGTCATTCTCCCGGCGTCCTCGGCACACATTTCTCGGAGGAAGGGATGCTGCGAGGCCGGGACGCCTAGCCAGGCAACTGGGGTTTGAGGTCGCTGCACCTTGCAATCAGGGTTCGACGTCCTGCCACCGATGACGTCAGTCGGTTACACTATCCCCCTCCCTTTTCAATCCATCCCTTTTCTACTCCTCTCTCGTGCGGTACATGTGAAGTGTGGAAGCGCCGCGCCATCAGGGGTGGCGCTCACCATAGGTCGGGGGTGAATTTCGAAAAGTGGGACGACGCCACCACCCAATTCCTCCTAATTGGCGAGTCTTCGGGTAAACGATTCTGCCTTATCGTCCTCTCGCGAAATTTCCGCTTTTTCACTCTTGACGCACGGAACTACCCCTCTACTCCCTTCTCACTTTGTTTAACAAACCATTCTCTCTTGTTATCTCTCAGGGCTTTTTAACCCACTTTTTTCGTATTCAACATATTTGTTCTGCAGACTTATTTTAGTTTACATCTATCCTTTTTTTGAGCTCTAATTTTACTTGCTTATTTTAGAAGATTTTTGAAAGTATTGTTAACAATAAGTACTATTTTTAAAATGTTTAAAAGAGGTTTGGAAAAGGGATTTTGAAGCAAAAGAATAAAAGGGCTTGGAAAAGGAAGTTTTTAAAAAGGGAATAAAAAAGAATTGAGAAAAGGGGCTTGGAGTTTAAATTAAAAAAAATAATTATGCTAATGTAGATGGTAATTCTACATTTTTATGGTCAGTTAACTTTTTAAATTGACTCAAAAGTCGTGTCACTCAAACAAAATATAAAAGAGTTATAAGTTTACTTCCATCACTCGTGAAATCCCTTAAAATTCCTTAAAATACCAATAAATTTCGTAAAAGCCCTTTAAATTTCGTAAAATACATTGAAATTTCTTAAAATTCCTTAAAATCCCATGAAATCTCGTGACATTCTTTATAATTTCGTTAAATCTCTTAAAATCTCTTAAAAATACTTAATAGGAAAAAGACTTCAAAAGATAGGTTGGAAAAGCGTTTAAAAACATTAAGAAATTATGAGTTCTTAATGCAAAAAAAAAAAATTTTATTTTAAATATGTAATATAATAATAAAGGTAAAAAAAATAGTTACAAAATATACATGATTTAGTTAAATATGTTACGGGGTTAATTAATTTACAAAATTCCAGAATGAGGTTTATTGTTCATGTATGTATAATTAATGTTTTGGTTATACATAAATTAACAAATCACGCGATGTTTAGCATTGAATATACAAAAAATCATTTCGTGCAACTAAGATTTCTCTCTGTTTTTATTCCGCAGTGTTTTATATTCAAATGGTTATTAATGATTATGCTTGTATATGTGTAATTTAAGGGGAAATGAGAACTTAACCTATTTATAGTAAATGAAGGGCTTAACCCAGAATTTTTGATGAAAGTAATAAATTTGATTCAGAATAATGAAAGAATTAATAAATGACATGACCCG
>JAUESH010000020.1:16678641-16690349 GCA_032275165.1 Synergus magnus | reverse complement strand
GGCTTAACCCAGAATTTTTGATGAAAGTAATAAATTTGATTCAGAATAATGAAAGAATTAATAAATGACATGACCCGTGTAGAAATTTTCAAACCTGGCCCAGACCGGTGATGAAACACACGGCCCCGACCGGAAGTCGGGTTTTTAGGTCTGGGTCCGGTCGAGCCGTGTGCTTCATCCCCGATCTGGACCTGATCGGGGCCAAATTCTCCGATCTGGGCCCGGCCGGGGCCACAACAAAATTTCTACACGGGGAATAATAAAGAGAATATTAATGTGTATTAAAATATCTTCTTACGGTCAATGAATCCTTTTCGAAAATAACATATATTAAAATTTACGATAAATTTACGATAAATTTAAGATAATTAATTGTGGTTACTCATCTAATTCAAGGCTTGCGTGACCATAAAACTGCGTGTTCTACAAATCCAGAAACACCTATTACAATTGATATAATTCGAGCTTCGAACAGAGTGCATGTTTGATAACAATAAAAAAATTGTCATTTACCTTCACTCAAATCCTGATATTTGTTAGACATTTCAAATATATTTAAAACAAGATGATTTACTCTCAAATCTTATACCATAACATATATTTATTTAAAAAACATAAGATAAGAAATAAAATGGTTCTTAAACTAGTAGATAAATTCCGGCTTTAGCCAGACACTCGATAGATATTTGTATTGAATTATTGGAATGTAAAAGGTTAGACTTATTGAGACAAATGTTGTACAATATGACAAAACTAATTACGAATAGTTTCCAAAACAAGTAGGTAAATCCAGAATCTAGTCAGACATTCTGAAACCAAACGCAATGGTTCTTAAAATAAGTAGATGCATTCAGGCTTTAGTCAGACATTCCCAATATATTTAAAACAACATTGTTTACCGACAAATCTTATATCGCAGTATACATATATTAATTTAGAAAACATAAGTTAAGAAACAAAGTATGTTTCTTAAATCAGTAGGTAAATTCAGTCTTTAGTCAGACATTCGATAGATATTTTTATTGAATTATCGCAAAGTATAAATAAACGGTTAGACTTATTGAAACAAATGTTATATTACATATTTCTTACGGGAGAAAAAATTGAAGCAAAGTCCAGAGTTATAAATGCTTCTTAAAACAGGCCCTGGATTATATTTTTGAAAAACGTTAGAAAACTCTAACATTGTATTAAAAAATAAAAAAAGGTTGAAGTTCCCAAAGAAAAATATCTCTTGAGGAATCTGAAGGTTCGGAAGTCGAACGTTTAGCAGATCTCATGAATGGCCGCGTAATGTGAATGAAGCTCCAGTGACCTACTTTAGCGTCACCCCTTAAGCCCTCAACGCCTTCCCCCAGCCCCTCTTCAAACCTCGGACTCTGATTCGACCGTTACGTCAGGGACAGGTTATCGACTGCAACACCGATTGCACCAAGAATATTAATCCTCTGCATTGATTGAAAATATACTCGGTAACAGATGGGGATCGTTGTACGTCTGTACAAAATGTAAGACAGGACGAATTGACTCGACAAATTGGACGAGTGGAATCTATTTTCAATGTAAATAGTACTCGTACGATTTTGGACTAAATTATTCAGCCATAAACTTCACGCCGTTCAATAATGTAATTAGGAAGCTTCATAAACTCACCTGTAGATTTAACAAGATAAGATTATAGAAAATGAAGAAAGACAAAATATTACTTTTATTTTGTGATAACCTTTTCAGCAACATTATAAATTAATTTAATCATATATATATGACATAATATATACGAGGGTCACTCCGAAAGTTTTGTCAATAGGAATGTTTTAGATATATGTCAGGTGGATTACGCATATGTATTTCAAAACTTTGATGTTTCTATAGACGACAGCAAAAATGAAAACGAAAAAATAATAATTTATTTGTTTCAGACATTATTTAACATTTATCAAGTATTATATATACTAAAAGAAATAAATTCATTTTTTTTAACACACTTGATAAATTTTAAATGATGCCTGAAACAAAAATTAATCTTTTTTCGTTCTGATTTTTGCTATCGTCTATAGAAACATCAAATTTTTGAAAAACATATACGCAATTCACCATAACTAAAATATTCCTATTGACACAACTTTCGGAGTGACCTACGTATTATATATACTAATATATATATTATGTATATATAACTGATACAGAAAAAAGTCTAGTTTATGTGACAGGCTTAATTTAAGCCGATCTTAGTCTTAAAACAAGACCGTTTTATGGTGATGGGCTTAAATCTAGCGTTAAGTCTAAAAAGGGACTTAAATTAAGGAAATTTAAATTAAGCCTGTAACATAAACTAGACTTTTTTTCTGTGGGAATGTCTGTATGTTTGTATTATATAATAGGCGTTCACACCCTTTTTATTTATTTTTTAAATCTAATTTTTATAATCTTTAAAAACAACTTTTAAACTTGCTTAAGATCCTTTAAAATCTTTTTAAAACGATTAAAATATATTGAAATCTCTTGAAAATCCCTAAACACTTTTGAATATTTTTTATATCTACTGAAATTACTTAAAATCACTTAAAACCTTTTTTAATCCTTTAAAGCCTCTGTAAAATATCTAAAATCACTTAAAATCTCCTAAAATCGTTTGATGTCTCTATGAAGTTCCTTAAAATACTTTCAAAATTCCTTGAAATTTCTTAAAGTCCTGGACCATGCCGAGTAAATTTCTGCTAGCTTTATAATAAGAAAAAAGTAAAGAGAATTATTTGGGAGTCATAACGTATCCCATAATCAAGTATAAAAATTTAGTTCATGAAATTCAGAGATAACTTCCTGTTTTAATAAACATAAATTTCATATTGTGTTCAATCACGCCTGACTAGAAACGTCTCTTTCTACTTAAACATACTTTATTGCTGGATAGAAGATTCCTTTCTCAATAAAATAATAAATTAGTGCAAACTATTTGTAAAATTATCTGCAGAATTTGTATAAATGTAAATATTTAATAATCGAAAAACAATAGAAAAATGCAGCAAGTACACGATGAGGAAAAAACGTCCTTGAAGGTAAGAGCGAGTAGAGGCTAGCAATCGTGATTCGCTGCAAGTGGAACCCCGTTGACCAGCACCACTCTCGTAGCGAAATATGTTATTTCCGGTAGACTATTTCCTGGCAGGTACGCCGAATTTAGCTGGGAATTTCTCAATAAACTAGCCAGTCTCTCGTGGAGCAGCCTGGGTCTGCATGGCCCAGTTTCGCCCGGGCAATGACGTTGAAGGTGACGTCATATGAGCCAAACTGGGTCGCGGGGTCAAAGCTCCTCATCGGCTTCTGAAGTAGAAGACTGGCTGGCTTCGATGGCCGATTGATTTATTAAGCCAAAAATTAAAAAAGGCTGTAAAGAAAGAAAAAAGGTCAAGGAGATAGTGAAGTCCACCCTCCATAGAATAAGTCTTTGCACGTTACTCGTGGAAGAAAATCTTCATCAAATTTTATCTCTAGTGTTCCAAAATCAAATGCTAATCAAGGGGTTGAGCAGTCGAATTTTGAGTGTACATGAGATTTCAAGATTTCAAAGATTTTAAAATACTCTGAGGTATAACAAAAGATGTTTTGTGAATTTTAAAATATTTCGTGTTGATAGTAAAAAATTATCGAATCACTGATATGCCATTGTTTTCATACGCATTTTATTATACATCTGCATTTAAATACATTTCTTATTCAATAGATCGTCGCAAAAAATAAGTATTTTGTGTCAACTATCTTGATAACAAGTATTAAAAAATGATAGAAGCAGTTCACAAATAAAGACGATGAAGGAAATAAGATAACCGCTAAAGGCAATAAACATGAGTGGTACTTTAATGTTTGTTACCATTTCTTTCTCAATTTCCTCTAAACTGCTAATTTTCCGGAAAGTTGTAGAAGTAAAAAACCTAAATAAGCCGGATTGAGACAACCTCAAGAGCAGCTGATTAAATCGCTCAACACAGGGTGAGAGAGGCTCGAGACGTATAGTTGTTAGCTTTTCGCTAAAACATTGTTTGCCAATCTTCATAACATGTTCCTTTTTTTCAGAATTGTGTTTCTCAACTATTATTTGAGCTAAAGGAGTGTTCATAATACAAGCGACGTTTCGATGTACCATCAAATAGTCTATGCAATTTGCAGTACTTTGTACCATGTCGGGATTCTCCAACTTTTTTAATGCCTTGTCCTTTTCAATTTCCTTTCTCAATAACTCTTGCATATATACTTGCAGATTCGAATTTTGTAGATCCTTGAAGCTTTCTACTTTTACCTCTGAATGTTTTGTCAATTTTACGCCAGTCAATAGGAAAAATAGGGTAGAAGTGTAAAAGAGTGAGGCAATAAGGAATGATCCGAATACAATTCTTTCTGTAGATCTCGAAGGTGGTCGGTCCACTGGTATGCTTAGAGCAATTTCGAATATGTTTGATACGGTCCAGAAATTTGCATCAAATTTCAACGCACGCAGTAGAATCCATTTTAAGCCGATTAGAAAAGCGATGATGGAAATGGTGTAAAGTAATATATTTTGAACTGAATTTGGTGATTCTTTAAAGAGGACTGGCAGCACTGGACAGAATTGTTTTATCGTCAATGGGTAACTTCCTTCAGTCGTTTCATCGCACATAGTTCCTATTATTGCTAGATTACTCACAAATCGAATCTTGTTGTATGTAATGTTGTATACAAGTCCAGTAGTTTTACTCGTATCGCAATCGAAGACACTCCAATTATCTGAAATGTTCGGAATTTCCTTGATCGTAAAGTTCATTCCTTGAGATAGAGCATTTCGTATTTCTATGCCTGGTCCATAAACACTAATTGGATATCCGGTTAAATTTCTCTTCACGTAAACATAAGATGGGTCATTAAAAGAACCCATCAACATTTCAAATCCGTTCATATCCAGTAGCTTATTAGGAAAGAAATCAGCACTTGATGAATACTTCTTTCTTACGTAAGTTTCAGTAAATGGATTGAAGTAATGCATCATAACAATGATTGGATCACTTTCTAGAAGAAAACCGTTTTTTTTACTCTTTTGAACAAGTTCCAGAATCGTGAAATCTAAGAAGTGTCTCGACCTTAGCCATTGTTTAATTGATGGACATTGTAGTGTTGTACTTATTAACCATGAATTCAACAGAATAAGAGTGAACTTCATTTTGAGAGAATTTTATTTTTTAGGTTTACTTTCGAAAATTTCTGGGAATATTTCGTGCGAAATGATCCGCAGTCTAGGTAAGAATAAACTAAATTTTGCAGGAGTTCTCTTACATTAGACTCACGATTTTATTCGCTATGTGAATTAACAGTAATCTGATACGTTATTGCTAGGAAATTTCTAGATTGATAAGTTAAACTACTATAGATTCACATTACTTACAGGTGTTAATATCTGCAGATGAAGATATGAAGTACATTAGCACAAAAGGCATATTATTTTTACAGTTAAGTTTTTTGGAAATTCACTAATGTAATTTTTTATAAAGATGTAAAAGCATTATGTATTTCAATCGATAAGAGGTGGCTAAAGTGATAAAAGAAATAACGATGTATATATACTGCTATTATTTTCCACTTTGTGGGAAATAATTCTGTAACCAATTGTTTTATCCTGGCTCTCCATTCTTTATTTCACAATATCATATAACAACGACAATTAAAAGATGATTGAGATTTACTTGTCTACGAAAATACTGAAACTTGATGATAGGATAATTATATTAAATTTTTGTGTTAAAATAAATCAACAAAGTTTTGGAATTAATTTTATTCACACAATTTACAATTAGCAATATCGATTGGAATATAATCTGTGCATATTTACGACTACTAACAGTACATAATATTGCTGGAACTAAAGAGAAATGTCGTAAAATGGGAAGTGAAAATACTAGATAAGGTACAAATTTGTATTTCATTTTTTTTTAAATTCTAATCAATATACAATTGTATCTAATTTAATGAGGAAAGAAGTATAGATTGATACAAATCTTTAATATATGTATTGAAAATCATTTCACAAATAAAGATCAAAAGTGAAGTAATATAACCTGCAACGAAAATGATAATTAGTGGCGTTGCTATTCTCGTTTCAAGTTGTTTCTTCACATTATCGAGACTTGTCATTTTTTTCTCAAATTTTACATTAAGAGTAGAAACTAGTCCAGTCTGCCTCATTCTTGATAATATTTCATTAGCACGCTCAACATAGGGTGAATGGGGTTCGAAGTATATGCACTTTCGAAGTTCGCCAAAACACTGTTTACCAAATTTCATAATAGGCCCATTGTCTCGATTTCTATACTTATTTATGAAATATTTCCCTTCGAATTCTTCTATCACACACGTAATATTTTTTTGAATCACTAAATGTTTTACACAATCTTGATGTGAGGATGCGATAATCGTCTTCTTTAATAAATTTTGAATTTCGGAATCGTTGCTTGATGTCAGCCACTGTTTTGTAGGTTCTGCCATCCAAATTTCAAGTCCTGAATTTTCCAAATCTTCAAAACTCCTGATTTCAATTTCTTGATCGAGTGTGAAAATAATGTTGGTGAAAATGTAGTAAGTTGTAGAGCTGAGGAAGAACGATGCAAGAAGAATTGAACTAAAAATGATCCTGTCGGTCGATTTTTGTGGAGATTCTGTAATTGGCACCCCAATTATTATTTGCAGTAAATCACGCAAATACCAGAAGTTATGAAACTTAAAAAAACGATGTAAGAAAAGGCTTACAACATTTAGAAAACAAACGAAAAGTATAAAGTAAATAAATTCTGCTTGTACAGATACCATTTCGGATTTTTTAATTAAAATTGGTATCAGTGGACAGAGACGTGTTAAACCAACATAATTACTTTTTTCAATGCCTTCATGTTTACACTGGTAAGCTATGATACCCTGATTAGTGATTAATTGAACTTCGTTGAATGATAGATTCCGAGCCAAGAGAGTTGCTTCACTTTTATTACAACTAAAATTACCCCACTGTTCATACTTTGATGGAATATCATGAAACTTAAAGTTCATCGCTTTCGACATAATTTTTAGAGTACGAACATCACTTCCATAAACATCATAAGGAAATCCAGTCGAATCCCTCTTCAGATTGACGAAAGGGGGTATATTTAGGGAACCCACTTTTATTTCGAATCCATGCATGTCAAGCAGTTTGTTAGGAAAGAAATCCATTTCCGATGAGTAGTTTTTTATTTTGTATTCTTCTCTGAATGGATTGTAGTACTGCATAATAATAACGTAATCATTCGGATATCGAAGAAGATTCTTGGATAGACATTTTTGGAGTAATTCTAAAATTGTGAAGTCTATAAAACGCATAGACCATGCAGATTGAAGTAATTCTCTTTGAAGAATGCTTTCCCCTTCGTGAAGAACTATCAGTAAGCATTTTGGTCTCATTCGAGCTGGTGAAATATTTTGTATGAATTTGATTTGGTTCGTGAACTTGGAGGAGTAAAAATTGTCCTTTGAAAAGAGGATCAAAATGAAGAGAGTTGATCGCGGATTTTTGAATATCGGATTATCTGACAAAGTTTCTGCATTTTCAAAATTGGCTTCGCTGAAACTGATTTTTCGAGATGGGATGCTTCTTATTATTTCACTTTTCATAATTTCACTAGTAATGTAATCAATTCTTGGATCTTGAGAGTTGTCGACGATCAACATAACTTGGTAGGTTCCAGAATCTTCTGAGATATATTTCACTAGATGAATTACCCAATCGGATGTCTCTGTTCCCCGACATTCGAATGCAATTACAATATTGCACAAAAATGTCAGCAAAAAAGAGCGTCGCATTATAGATTCTCGATTTTTAAAGCTAAGTAAAAAAGACATGTGTCTTCATCGAAAATTTAACTGATACTAGCTTAATGTAGCAACCAGCTAATATCACCCACATCTTTTTTGTGAAATCTAAATTACTCTGGTGGTTCTTTTTTTATCTTCACTAAGATCTTTTTACTGCGATACATTTCGCTTTTACGAAAATGCTTGAATGCTCAATATAAAGATCAAATAATGACATTTACAATTATTGTCCATTTCCTTTAAATATATATAATTCTCAACATATTCTGCGCGAGAATTTCTCATCAGAGAATGTATTAGATTTTTTAATATATGATCATTTGAATGGCTGAAAGTAAAAAGTGGATAAAAATATTCCGTTTGTAAAAGTGGGATAACATTTTTTCAGAAAATAAAAATGGGACAAAATAAATTCTCAGAACAAAAACGGAACGCCAATACGACCGCTGATTGGTTTTCCCTGTTCCGTATTTGCTCTGAGAATTAATTTTGTCCCATTTTTACTCTGAAGAATTGTTTATCCCACTTCTACAAAAAGAAGTATTTGTATCCATTTTGTACTTTCAGCCGTTCATTTTGAAGTGGCCAATGATTGTCAAAGGTGGCCAATCACTGTACCCATTACCCTACATTCAGATGTGTATCGTGCAATGAAGAACGGCTTTACAGCGAAGCATATCAAAAATGCAGTTGCCAGATGGTCTGTCGAGAATTATTGAATAACATAAGCGGAAGGAAGTGCTATTACCTATATAAAGACGAGTGTTCTTGCACGGCATAATATGAACCTTTTATCAATTATTTCTCAGTGCATCAATCGTTACTGTATTGACCGATTGTCATAGCTACGAGAAAAGTCGTTCAATCTTTCATTCTAAACTCAAGATGATTTTTCAATGGAAAAGACTGTAGTAAAGAAAAAAATGTCAGAAAGGAAATTATCAGCAAAGAGGTAATAAAATTAATTAATTAATTAATTAATTAATTCTAATCAACAAATGTTTCTAGAATTCAATAAAAATGTAGTAACATTTTTTTTCACAGATATTTTAGGGCACTATTGAACAGTTTTTTTTAGATTCGTTTTAAATTGCATATGATGAAATTTGAAGGTGGAAAAAGGGGTGAGTCCAGAAACTATGAATCTCCCTCTTCCGATCCCATAACCTCTAACCTATTCGCTTCCATGGATTGCAGAGCGAGGTTCTCACAGGAAGGTGATTGACCCAGCGTCCCTGTTGCCAGGACGACCGCTCCTGTGACGTCACGGGACAAGCTCGGGTTTATGGGTGACCCACATTCCGAAAATAGAATCCGACCCACCCCACCATCGACGTCTCGTTTCGAGGCCTGGCTATATAGGAAAGGAAGAGAGACAGAGAGAGGGTTGAAGTGGTTGTCCGTATCACGCATCAACCTCTTGCAGCTTCACTACAGGGACAGAAAGGGTAGGGTACACCTTATTGATTGACAACTGACGTCTGACGTGTGTACTTAGATCCAACAGAATTTCTGCTTACAATTTTTTCAGAAAGATTAAAAAGTTGTTTACATTATTCACTTGCAATTTTTACTATAAAACTTCCACCCCCTGTTCACAATAGTGTCCAGTAATTTTATAAAAGTATTTATCGAATGTCTGACTAAATTCTGAATTTATCTACTTGTTCAAGAAACATTATCCTTGGATTCTTGTCTAATAGCTACCGTATAAATTCTACTTTTTTATGTATATGCTCTTCAAATATGCTAATATCTTTAGGCAAATGAAGTTTTAAAAACATTTTTCGACAGTCTGACTAAAGCATGGATTTATCTACTTGTCCAAGGAATAATCTATACGTATTTTCTTATCTTAAACAGTTATCTGAATAAGTCTAAGCGTTTTTATGTATAAATTTTCTTCCCTTATTAATACTGCATTTCCTACAATTCAATACAAATAGCTATCGAATGTCTGACTAAACCCTGAATTCACTTACTGCACGGAGAGAAAGATATGGTTGGGCCAGCCATATATTATATTGAAAAATATAAGGCAATCATATTTATGGTTGCTGCAGCCAAAGTTTGCAGGGCAACCATTCAATTTCTTAGCTACACTGAAAAAAAATATTTGTGCAACAAAAATTGTTTTGTTGGCTGAACAAAATTTTTGTTGGTTCAACAAAACGTTTTTTTGGTTTAACAAAAACTTAATGCTATACCAACAAAAATTTGGTTGAGCCAACAAAAAAATTTTGTTGCATAAATACCAACAAAATTATTTTGTTGTCCGGACCAAACCTTTTTTTCAGTGTATGTTTTTGGTTGCGCTGACCAAACTTTGGCTGGAGCAACCATTCTCTCCGTATGGTATAAGAAACATTATATTTTGTTCCTTATCTTATGTTTTCTAAATAAATCTGTGCTATGGTGTAATATTTGAGAGTAAATAATAATATTTTTGGAATGTCTGACTAAAGCCGGAATTCATCTACTGGTATAAGAAACACTATTTCTTATCTTATGTTTTCTAAAGAAATCTATGCTCCGCTGATATTTGCGGGTAAATCATTTTTTTAATATCTTCAGAATGTCTGGATAAAGTCTGGATTTACCTACTTGTTTTAGAAACTATTCACAATTAAAGTAAAATGCTAATATTGATGGATGATTTATTTCGAATGTCTGACTAAAACCCGAATTTATCCACTGGAGTAAGAAGGATTCTAAACGGTTTTATGTCTTATGTTTTCTAAAGAAATCTTAATAACGTAAAAAGGTTAAAATGCTGCTTTTGCAACTAAATATAATAAAATATTAATAAAAAAGCCGCAAGATATGATTAAAAGTGTGCCATCTTTTGAAAAATCTTTGCACTTTGAGGCACAGGTATCTCTCGATGGTATCACTGAAGCCTGTTTTATCGAGGCGGTGCTTGACGCACCCTGTCTGACTATGTACCGCCTGATCTACTTACTGATGAACTATTTTCATCTTCATTCAGTAACAAAGGATTCGACGAGATCGATTAATAGTTAGTTCCCCCTTTTTCCGAAGATAAAGTTTTCCAAAACTAAATTAAGCATTTTTATTTCCTTGAACCTTGAAAGAGTTTATTTTTCTGTAAAAGATGTAAATTTTGAGAATATGGAAATCATACCCCGAGTTTTTATTTTTGACACGTTTGGAATTTTTGAGATTAAAGTTTGATATATAAAAAATAATAGCTTATTCTTGAAATAATAGTTTATTCTTAATATTTTTCCTACAAAAATCAATAACTAATAATTTTATATCATTAAAAAATTTTTTTTGTAATAAACCTATGTGTTGTTACAATGTAAATGATAGAGTCACTGTCAGTATTCGAAATGGGTTCCAAACAGCTGTCGCTTAAAATCCAGATTCCGGCACCTTGTTAAAAATATCTACGTTTACTGGTTTATTTCCATGCCCACGATCGCCTCTTAGCGCCGTTTTCACAAATTGGATTTATAGTTTTTGAGATCATCATCTCCTCCTTCTTGGAAGAAACTCAAATTTCTTGAAAACTTTGCTTATTTAATAATAATTTTGTTTCTTAACCTACGCAATGTTTTTTCTTTAAAGTACATCAAACTTCCTTTTTTAAACTACTGGAAATTATTTACATTAAATTTAACCTTCTTTTAATATCGATTGTAAATTATGATTATTATTAACTGTTTATTGAAATTTTTTATATTACGTAAGTGTTTTTCAAACATAGAAGAAATGGATGCACTAATTCATTTTGCCTTTTATTAAATTATGATTATTATTAACTGTTTATTGAAATTTTTTATATTACGTAAGTGTTTTTCAAACATAGAAGAAATGGA
>JAUESH010000020.1:16644586-16678541 GCA_032275165.1 Synergus magnus | reverse complement strand
TGCACTAATTCATTTTGCCTTTTATTTTCGGAGGACTCCGTAGGCGAGGCTATTATCTAGAATTGTTTACACGATCGTCGGTTATATTTAGATTTGAAATATTCTCAGTTCAAAGCAACAGAAAAAAGACTTTGGTCTGTTAACGATTAGCAAAATATAATCTTTACAAATAAAAATAAAGTAAATTGTTATTAATATCAACGTCAAAATATTTTTCAACCATTTAGTTTGAAATACACTAATTGTACGTCGAACAATTGAACCGCCGCATCGAATATAAGGTAAATACATCAGTAATCGTCACTGCTTTAGTTATCGTTAGATGGCGTAATATTTTCCATAAAACAAACATTCCTGTTGCCTCCGTATAAAAAAAATATTACTTTTAACAAGTTTAAATATTCTGTCATCGAATTAACGATTCGATTATTGAAACAGCCATTTTTTGTCCCTGACCATAACTAACGCATCTGCATTATTTGAATTTTAATCGTGAATATAAATTAACTTTAATTAAATATCATATCAAGCGAACCAAATTATATTTTTTAAACTATACTCAGATGACTTCAATAATTTACGAAAATCGGAATCGTGTTTAACATGATCTTATAAGCATTTGAAATTTTTCATTTTGCTTAAGGTGACGATTACTGTCGCATTTACCTTATTTCAAATAATTCATTTGCTTGCATAATATCAAAAAATATTTTTAAATATGTAATTTTTACGTTGTTAGGATCAGTTTACACTCAGACCAAAAAATTTTATACCCCCTTCTTCGATGTGGCGATTCAATTAATAATATAAAATTACAAAGTTTATTTGAAAATTAGTTTCTTTGAACCATCGATTAAACTTGAAATCATATTTTAGGTCCTGATGCACATTCTGCATTATAAATTGATTGAGGAATACTAGAAAAGGAAACGCAAGGAACTGGAGGAAATGTAAAAGAAGAGGTAGATAAAAAGAAATAAGGAGGGTTCAACAGAACGGGAACCAGCTTTCGTCATCAATATAATACTCTCATCTTTTTACACATCTCTCCGTGGTTTTCAGCTCGCTCCGAGCGTCGGCTCCGTTTACAGTTTAGGATTATTTTTGGCTCGGCAGCTCACAGCTCGCCTAAAAACGTTCCAACCAATCAGCTGCTCCCGAAGAAATCGACGAGCCGACGAGGAAGAAGAGGAATCTTCCCCAATGGCACAGTCAACTGCCAAAAGTCCGGTTGACTAGTCACACCAGTTTATTCTTCTCAAGGTAAGCCATTATCAAGACAAGTCAACCGCTACAGAAATTTGTCGACTACAGAAAATCAAGTACGGAAATTTCTTCTTCAGTAAAGTACGAAAAAAGCTTCTGCAAAGAAGGAAAGAAATGTGCATGTTCAGTGTCAGTGCGCAGTGCTTCGAGAGTGAAGATTTTTTTCTAATCAAGTTCTCAGTTTCGTATATTTGAAATGAGAAAGTGCGAGGCCAAAATACTCGGGCAGAGTGTTGTCTTTGTTGTGCTACGTGAAAGAGTCGGTGAAAGAAAATAGGGGTTGTCCCTCCCTCTCCTTTTTTCGTTTAAACCCCATCATCATTCTACAACACGTACGATGTGCAGGTGCACCGTGCAAAGTTAATGCCTTCCCTGGAGTGGCATAACACCTGAGCGAGAAACGAGAAGCAAGGGGACAAAACGTCGCCGGGTCTTTTATACCCTCGTGCTTTTCGGACTTTGTTTTACCAGGACTCTCGGCAAAGAAAAACGAGTATCACGCGTTCCTTTCAGCAAACTTGGATTCTGATTCCACTCCAAGAGGGACTCTTGATTACATTCCACACAACTAGGAAAATCATCTACATGTCCTCGTGGTTGAAAAAATTTTTTCATTCATTTTAAAATAAGTTTACTCTTTCACGAATTCTCTCTGATTTTTTTAAAGATAATTTTCTGTTGATTTACAGTCTCGTATTTAGAACCAAGGATCAATTTCTAATTTTCTTTAGACACACAATATTAATTCCTGCTCCTTCCTCGGGGAAGGATTTGATATTGTATGAGTTAGTAGAGAATGAAGTTAAAGCTTCTCATTAGTTTTGCTCTTAGTGCTTTCAACTCTATTTGAATTATACAGTTTAGCCTTTGCATATTGTCCGAGCTTATCCATTTTTTCTTAAAATATTGTTAAATCAATTTTCCAATACCGAATTGCTCGAATTTTAAAATATCTGAAACTCAAATCTATTTTTAGATCCAAATATATGAATAAATAAGTCAATAAAATGAAGCCCACATTTTGATATATCTAGCAATGTATTTAATTAATTAGTTTACCTAATTACTTGAATTAAAATAATTTTCGGCAATTTTATAATTCGGCAAATTCAAATATCGGCAATTTAAGAATTTGGGGAAATTTAATGATTCGTTATTTTCATAATTCGATAAATTTGGATTTTGGAAATTAAAAAATTCGGGCATTTACAATACGGTATTTTTATTTCTCGTCAATTTGTATATTCCGCATTTATTTTTTCGTTATTTTCGGTTAGTCCCGTTCATCCCGAAATTCTCGTATTTTTTACATTCAGCGAACCCGAGGCGAATATTTTTCCGAAAGTATTTAGGGTTCCGCATAGTTAATTTTAATCCCCATTTCCTTGACATACTTCAGTTAATGGGACTCTAAAAATTGCATGACAGAATATTGGAAGTGAAAAATGAATACAGATTAAACTTAGAATGAACTTTAAGATAGAAACCTTGAATCTATTTTTAAATTAAAGTAACTTCTTGTAGAACATCGGTTATTCTATAAAACAATTATGAATATTCATCCTAAATTATAAAAATAAAAAAGAACTTTGTTTCGAAGTTAATTTTTCTAATATATTCAATCCCTTGCTCATGTAGAATTTCTAGTTGACCTAGTTCACTTCTTCAGGTCTTCTGATCCTCCAAACGGATCTGAGAGGGTGTGAAAGTTCCTCCGACAAGAATTTAGCCTCAAAATTTTTAGAAACATGTCTCTTATGTTCTCTTTCTTCTGAAACAATATGTCAATAAGGATTATTCCCTATTTTTAGGAAACGAGATTTTCTCTGATACCGGAGCCGTCGAGTTTCTTCGCGGTGAGATGACTTGAAATGGTTCGTAGGGGCGTCGCGACGTCTATACTTAGCTGGGCGATAGCCCGTTATAAATAAAATGTGGTGCATATTTTTACGGCCAGGAAACCGAGGCGCACTTATTGTTTATGTCACGATTTGCGTAAATGGTCAATCGCGTACGTCATCGGTTATGATATTGCCCACTTTTGTCTGGAATGGAATATCCGATCCTCAAAATACCGACAATTTCGAATTTCACTTCTTTTCAGATTGTATTATTTATTTTTCGACATTTTAACGTTTTCTGAGGTCAAAAGTTTACTATAAAAATATTCTTTGGGGAGAAAAGTGGAAGAGTTCACTTTCAGGCTAAGAATATGAAATTTCCCACTATGTCTAACCAAAGCCTGAATTTATCTACTTTATAACAAACACATTCTTTAATCTTATTCCATTTTCTAAATAAATCTACGCTACGTTAATATTTGCTGGTAAATCATCTTATTTTTAATATTTTCAGAATGTCTAGCTAAAGTCTGGATTTACCTACTTATTTCTATGTTTTTTTATCTGCATTACGATAACTTATCTTATAATATTGATTTAATATAACAAATTCACCGTGTAGGCTAAGAATATGAAATTTCCCACTAATTTCGGTGAAATGGGGGATTAGTGATTTTTTAATGGCAGTTTCAAAGTGGTGTGAAATTAGAAGGGAAGAGAATGTTCTGTCTAGATTCAGAATTGGTGAGAGAGAGAATCGGGTTGCAATTGGATCTCTGTAGATCGTCACAAATCTCGGTGGCACTCGAGCCGCAAATTAATTGCCGCCTACCTGCATCCGCAGGCTTAAAGTCCCGTTTAAATGTCGGTCGAACGCGCTTGCAGACTCTGTCGGCTGATTTATACCCTCGTGGCGCATTAAGGCTGATCAAAGTGTTCCTCGTTTCTCGTTCACGCCGACTACTGTACATCCTACTATCGACTTTTTAATTACAGTTTAATTCCGTCCCTAAATGAGCTTAAAAAAGCTCAGCTTTTTCAAATCTGCTTTTACCGCAGAAATTCTATGACTCAGACATCTTACCGTAAAACCTTTCAACTCGACTCATGGACTTGACTCGAGGAAGTCTGAAAATAGACTACCAAGGTTTTTCATTTCGTGAAGTTTAAATCGTAGTTTTTATACGAAATATGAAATGCTTAATTCCAGAATTTATTTCATTAAAATCAAGAGTATTCATGGAAATTAATTAATATATTAGTCAATGCATTAATAATTTAATATGAAAGAACGGTTTTTTTTTAGATAAAAATAAAACGATTATTTTCCATAAAACGTGGCATCTATGTACCTTGCGATTTACTTCTGAGCTAAAGTTATTAACGTAATTTATGTCGCTACAAAATATATGGTAATTCTCCTTATAAAAGAGGTATACACTAGGATTATAATCTTTATGAGGTCATATTTATTACAAAATTTTGTCCTCGCGCAGGGTGTTATATATCTTCTTTATCATCCACGTTATTCTGTTAATAAAATTATTTTTCTCGCGACATTTCTCATTCCTAAGACAAATTGGATTTAGATTGAAATCCTTTTGTCCTCTGGCCTTTGAAATTTAATAATATTGATGAAAAGTAGCTTAAACACATAAACAGATGAGGTAACTTTGTCTCTAGTAGAAAGCCATAAATAAAATTATGAATTTAAACTAAAAATAATTAACAGGTCAGACCTCACTTGTAAGGTGAGACATGACACATGTAAAATGAGACCTTTGAGTTTGCCAAGTTTAACGTTTCGTTATTCATCTCACGATCTTCACCGAGCCATTTAAATGATTTTTTCCATGAAAGAATTTAAAAGCAGTACTGCAAATGTTATTTAAATATAAATGAAAATGTTACTATTTACTCTTATCAATAAAATTCTACAGAAACATTTACAGTCCTTTAGAATTCTTAAAAATCTCTTAAATTTACGGAAAATTTTTTATAAATCATAAAAATCTCTTAAACTCCCACAAAATCTTTTGATATCCCTCAAAAAATCACCTGAAGAAGGATTTCATTGACTGCTTTTTTGAATATCTTAAATCATTTTATGCTGATATTAAAAAACATACTTTTTCCAATACTAGTAAGTCGTGATAAGTTTTCAGATCTCGTTCGGAGAGTCAAGAGAACGACCGAGTTGTTGTAACCAAATTTGGATCGCGGTATAGGAATCAGAGTGGGGATCGACTCATGGCGGCTATTTTTGAATCCACCGGATACTACGTGCTTCGTTCCCGAGCCCCCGATCAATTCGTTTACTTAATCATCCCACGAAAAATTTCTTATCTTTTGAATCACAAATAGAATCAAAACTGCGAAAAATTCCAAAAGGAATTTTTATTCTGCAAGTTCATGATCATAATTTTGATTTTTTTAGGTAGTTGCAGTTAAAAGCCAGACACAACAATGGCCGACGATGAGGTTAGGTGAGTGTCAAAATTTCAAAAAAATCACCCAGAAAAATCTCTGAACCATTGAACCGAAATAATTTCCGATCATCTTTTATTTTCTTTCATTTCATCTCCGTGAACATCAAATTGATCTACAATTGAACTGGACTCTGGATCAATCTGAATCATCATTGGGAAAACAGTACAAAAACATATTTTTTAAAAGGTACGTTTTGCTTTCGTTTGCTTGTGTTTGTGCTAAAATTATCATAATTCTTCTTTAACAATTTCAGGCAATTTCTTTTCATTTTAGTTTGATCGATTTTTGTACTTTATGAATAATAAATAATTATTGAATATTAAAATGAAACATAATTGCTTGAGATAGTTAAGAAAAAATGTTGGATTTCAAAAATCCGAAAGTTCAGACATCGACCGTTCCTACTGACTGAGCCTCGTCGAATCAGAGTTTAACCTAGTATACCAATTTAGAATATCCCCCACGTTCGGTGGAACGTGTAGTTTGTATCTTTAGAACGTCTGTTTCACGGTGGTAGTATAGCACTCACTTTTGCTTTTTGTAACTTTTCTCTTTTCTCCTTTCTCTATTCTCTTTTCCACGAGGGAATTTTTCTTTTCTCGTCTCTTATGTATTTCTTACACGGAAAAATTCATTTTCATTCACTGTGTCAGTTACCTATTTTGGCAATCGGTGATTCCAAAATTATTCATGGATACATTCTGCATTCACTTGCTAACAAGAGGAATGCCGAGTTCACAAAGTAAACTTTTCTTCTTTTTATTTAAAATTTGAATTTTAGATTTAGACATTAAGTAATTAAGAAATTTGTGCCTTCGGGATTTCTCTTGTCAGCTCTTTTCCGAACACGTAAATATTTCTTTTACTCTTTTCACAAACAACACATTATAGAAGAAGATTGGGATTTTCGCATTTGTTGCAGATAGTGCGTTTTTTTCTGAAGATATCGTTTGTAACTAAAAACCTTTTGAGGAAATTGCATTTTTGTGACTGTCGGGAGTCGAAGAAAAGTTACTGTTACGATTTCATCCTGGAAGAGTTTTCTCTGTACGCTTTTCTGATGATTTATCGCGACACGCTCTCCTTTACTTCTACATTATTTACTGCATTGTACGACTCCCGACGTCGTAACGCAATAGTTTTTAATCTTCAAGTCACATCACAAATTCTTCTTTGAATAAGTTTAAATAATTCGGTATGAAAATCATTTTAAAAAATTTTAATATTTTTATCTATAATAAAAGATATTTAGCAAGAGGAAAATATAATGAATTAAAACGAATACAAATATAGAATATATTATAATAGACAGGAATATATGAGGACTACACTTGGGTAAAGTATAATACACACTTAAACTCACACACTTAATGTGTTCATATTTTTTTAAGTTTAATATTGGCAGAAACGCTCGCAACTATCTTGAGGCTGCACGTATTTTAATGACTTCAATAATGCTTCTGCTGAATCTTGTTTATCGTGTTGCTTTAATACGTAAAATATATTTTAAATAATATAAGGACCATTCGGACCTTAATAAGCTTCAAGTTCTAAAAAGATGTGCAAAATGGAACTCGAACTCACGAAAAATCTATTATTAAAATGGTAAACAGTTATAAAATCAGTTTTTTATGCTTCGAGTTTCATCTTTGGAAAATGCAAACGTTTCTAACGAATGTGTTCTTTTCTTTTTTACAGAGAAAGCGCATCGAGGATGTACGTAATTGAGGATGCACCACTTTCGTAAAATTAATCCAAACTTATTTTATTAAAATCAGTATTTGATTCTTTATTTTATTTAAAATTCATCATTTAAACATTTTTTTACATTCTTCTACTGCTGAAAGATTCAAATTTAATTTATGTTTCATGTAACTGGTAGAGATATTTTTAAAAAATCGATAAGCTCATGGAGGGTAGAAAATTTTTTTTAGATAAATTTAAAACAGTTTTTACACACGAAAAATATAGGAAAAGAAGAGGAAGCAGGCGGAGACCGACAGAAAAAGGGCGGAGGTCCGCGCCCGTCTTGAGGAGGCCTCTAAGGCGAAAAAGGCCAAGAAGGGGTTCATGACACCTGACAGAAAAAAGAAGCTCAGGGTAAGTTTCCTCAGAATATTCCCTGACTAGCATTAATAAACGATCTCTACAGCACGCGAGAAAAGTTGTCTTGCCAATAAAAGATATTAAAAAACAACAATATTTGCAAAGTTTGCAAATGAGTTCAATTTGAAATATTTCAAGATAAAGATATATATATATATATATTAAAAATACTAACAACAACGTTTTAAACTCCTTTAAAATCCCTCAAAATTCCTCAAGAAATCACTTAAAATTCTTGAAAATCTTCTAAATTTCTAGGAAATCTTTTAAAAATCATAAAGATCTCTTGAAGTCCCTTAAAATTCCACGAAAAACTTTTAAATCCCTTAAACTCTCTTTAAACTCTTTAAAATGCAACGAAATCTTTTCAAACTTCTTAAAATCTCTTGAAATCCTTTAAATTTCCGGACATTGTTTGAGTCCTTTACAGACCCTGAAAATTCTTATAATTCCAGGAAGTCTTTTAAAATCTCTTGAAAACACTTAAAATTTAACGAAAACCTTCCAAATTCCTGAAAATTGCACGACAACATTTAAAATGCTTTAAAAATAGTAAAAATTTCTTGAAATCCCTTAAAATCATTGAAAATCTCATTGAATACCTGAAATAATTTGTAATCCATCGAAATATTCTAAAATCTATTAAATAAACTATACAAGCTATAGAATATGGCAAAATAAAGAAGTTAGCTCAAATATCAGTTTGAAATCAGCAAAGCAACCTTTTTCTCGATTTTAAATGTCATTCATCAGTAATGTAACATTATTAATAAAACAAAAGAATTCAAAAACCAATGGAAACGCAGTAACTCCATTGTGAATGGACGAGCATACTTTATTGTATAGTAATTACATCGATTTTCAATATTTTTGTTGATGATATGCCTAATCTTTTATTAATTTTCCAGTTGTTGCTGCGTAAGAAAGCAGCTGAGGAATTGAAGAAAGAGCAGGAGAGGAAAGCCGCTGAGAGAAGGCGCATTATCGAAGAGAGATGCGGGAAGCCGAAGAACGTCGATGACGCTAATGAAGGTACTTGACGAAACTTTTTAAACTTGAATCTTCCTTATTGCTAGGTATCAAAGCACGTCAATTCTCGTTTTCTATCGAAATCTCCAGATCTCGTTAGATTTTTCGAATGAATCGCGCAGTCTTCAAATATCGAGAACGTTTTCAGTAAAGAAGATTTTTTTATTAAATCATAAAATTAAATAGCACGATAGCTCATTGCGAGAGGAAAAAACCTTCATTTCTTTTATTAGAATCATTTAATTATTTTCTATTTAGTTCAGTTCCTTCCGCAATGCAATCGTCAAGATGGTACAATTTTCGTTCATGTTGAGAAAAGATATATATTGAAAATTCTCGTGCAGCGCCGGTTTGTCGAGAATTTTCCTTGACATACCTGTTTATATATTTTTCGAGTGCAAAAGTCACTTCCTGAAATGGTTCGTACATTTTACAATTGTTTTGGAAATGAATTTTCTAGTTTGTCATGTCGACCTCATTTTTCAGTGTACACTTCGCATTATCCTCATCCTGAAACCGAAAAAACAGTATACACTACAAAACAGACTGTACATTTTATTTTAGTTCATACAAAAAATTGAATTCGCAGCTAGATTATCAACAAGATTTACCGATTTGATTTTTAATTGATTTGGACGAGTCATTGTGTATTTACAATTAAAGTTTTTAATTTCTTATCAACATACAGAGAATATCAAGCGTGTGTTGCGCGAATATCACACAAGGATCGCAGCTCTGGAGGATAAAAAATTCGACATCGAATATCTAGTCAAGAAAAAGGACTTTGAGGTACATTCCTCCACAAAAAGGAGACAAAAATATGTCGTCTTTTGTGGGCAAGACACCGAGCGGTGTCCATTCGCGTGATAATCGTAACCGAAATTATGTTAAATGTTGCGGACGCAATTTAAACATGAGCTTAGCATTTCGGTTTTTAACTCTTCTTGTCTCAAACTTTTTTTTCTGTGCCAAAATTTTCACTTTTCTTATATGTTAATCAAATTTCCAGGAATCACCAACAGACCTGAAAGTCATTGAAAAAAGTCCTTTTGAAAGAATTGTTAGTGAAAGAACAAAATTTGATAGGGTAAAAAGATAAATTAAAACATGATTTTCGGGTCTTTGATTCCTTTCGTCTAATTGTTTAATTCTGTGACAAGTCTTTCAGCATATCGGTGTCGATGTTGGCTGTTTTTTACTGGATGAACTCTACGTATTTTTGTCGATTTTCTCTCATTCTCTACTCTATACGGTACTTACACTCTTACCTAATCCTCACTTCCTATTTTCACTGACACAATCACACGATCTCACAATTACATTTGCGAAATTCTTCATTAAATGCAGACGTTGTGAAAAAAATACTCGGTTGATAAATTTCAGACTTGGAAAGATATTGACAGTGTTCGGCATGTTAAAAGTTCCATTTAAAATTTTTTATACCATTATACTATCATAAAAAGAGGTGAGGCATATAGTTTAATGATTTTTAAGAATTTTAATGATTTTAAAGAATGTCAGAAGATTTTAAGGAATTTGAAGAGATTTCAGAATATTTTAAATGATTTTAAGGAATTTATAAGGAATTCAACAAAAATTCAAATAGGTCTCAAGAACTTCCAAAAGATTAAGATATATTAAGGTATAATTTTTAAAACTTATCATGAGCAGAAATTAATAAATTCTATTTTTTACTCAAAAATAATATTCATGCCGAACACTGTCTACTGAAAATTTCTGGAAAATTGAACACAAAAACACAAACTTCGATTCTGAAATATGTGGAAATGTGGAAAATGAGTGGAAATTCAGTAGATTCAATGATTTCGCATTTTGACAGCGACCTTGAAGTCAATTGTGAACCAGTATCATAAGAGGATCGGCGTCCTTGAGGAGGAGAAGTACGACCTTGAATTCGAAGTCACCAAGAAGGACTTTGAGGTCTATTACAGAAACTTAAACAAGCGACGTAATTGCGAGATAATGCAATTAACGCCAAAGAATTAGATTTGACACAATTTTTTTTATTACTTATTATTTTTTCCAGTATCTGCCGTAATAAAGTAGGCTGAATCGCTATAGCGCCTTCGCCAAGATAAATATTTTCATATTATATAATACTTTCATGACTTTCATTTTTTCGATATTTTTTTTTTTTATAAAGAAGGCTGATTTGTATCTCGAACTTAATTAAAAACTGTATTTAGAGGTGATGATGCCGCCAAAGTATTTTTGCAGCTGTAGCAGCAGAAAAACTAAAGTTTTTTGTGCCCGAATTTATTAATCCGAAAAGTAGTTAAATTTTTAATGAAAGATTTGTTTATCGTAGATTGTTCTGACCAGAGTTGGGCTAAATAAGTTAAAATTAATCTTTTTAATAGAATTTTCGATGGAATTCATTCAGACATTGCCCAAGTTTGGTTTATCACGTTTGAGTAGTTTGAATTTCTAGTTGGCTTCAACTATTTTCTATTTCTATCACGATTCGCGTCAATATCACATTTTCGAATCTTGTTCATTTTATTTGCACACGCAATCACACAGAATCATACAGACACACAAAACACTTATGATTTCATCATTTCCTTAAATTAATACTTACACCAAGCACATTAATCTCAGCTTCACGCTTCGCTTTCACACAATTCGTCAAACGCCTTTTCCCAAATCTTCTCCTCACGAGAGCTTTTTACATTCTTTCTTTTTATTTTGTTTTATTTTTTTAAATATTAACACTACTTTTAAATTAGAAATGATGTTCAAGAGAACGGTCTTTATAGAGTCATCGAAAATTCTGCTGCAAGTGACTGATTTTTTTATTCAAAATCGTCGTCTTTAAAAATTTTAAAAACAATCTAATTTCACACACATTGACACTTTCATTCACGACTAACGAGCACCAATCGCCGCTGATCAGGACTCATTGATTCGATAATTTTAAGCTTCCGCTATTTTTTTTCGTGACTTCTTGTTTTTTAGCCGAGCTGCAGACGATTTGTTCGGCATACTGGAACAGAATATGCGCTCTCGAGGGTGATAAGTTTGACCTTGAACGGAAAAGTAGAATGAAAGATTTTGAGGTAACTAACCGGCTGAAGTGGAATCTTCAAACTCACGAATCGCACACATTTATACTTTATTACAAAAGTGCAAGCAGACGAATATTACTCTGGCGTTTGATTAACTTTTCTTGACTCGCTGAAATTGATATAAGCATTTCATAAATCATTTTTGAATAACAATAAGTAGTAAATTATGATGTGGAATAAAAGATCGTAATAAGATTTCGCTTATTTCTCAAAACACATGAAAGACAGGTACTTGAAGCAATTAAAGTTTTGAAATACTCTCAGTGTGAAAGAGTTGCTTATAGCAAAGGCGGAAATTAAATTGTGAAACAAGAAAATGGCTCGCAAGGTGCAAGTGATTTCCTGCTTCAAACTAAGTCGTAGATTTTCAAACTTTAACACCAGTCCGCCAGTTACATACTTCCAAAGTCTTGATGACAAAGTTAGTTTGTTTTTACTATGCTTTCAACATTTAATTTTTAAAATTAATTTTGACAAGGTTTTGTACTTCTAGATCATTCTGTACTGAATTATTAAATATTTTTTAAGATTCTAGGTCTCATTTTAAATGTGAAACTCTGCACTTTTTACTAAACTCATCTATCGATTTTTGGTTCTTACAAACTTGAATGAAAGATTTTAATATTCAAAATTCGAATTACACACAGACATGCAGTTATATATTTATATATAAGACACTAAAATTTGAAATTCTTATAAAATATCAAACCTAAACTTTCAGCGGAGAGTGTACATAGTTTTAAAAAAAGTTTGTAAGTCATTTCGACAAGTTGAAGAGAATGGAGAAGTTAGAGAGAGTGTAGAAAATAAGAATTTTTTCCGAAACGAAGTGGTTTAAGTTCAATATAGATCAGGAGTAGAATTTTATCGTCGCCAGGGTAATTTCGTTTGGACTTTACAGGCCGAACAACTATCGTCGATATCTCACAAATCGACGCCAATGTTCGTGCAGTGTGAAACTTTCCACTTGCATTTACACACACTCGACACCCACATACCTCGGGATTCACGATTTTGTGATATTATTTCTTTTTTTCGTTTTCTACTCTCTTACCGAGCTCGCAGTAGTTAGAGAAATGATACATGAACGATAACCCGACTATCCTCTTCATCCCAATGCACGAGTACTTTGAATGGCAGATGCCTGAAAATTACTGCGCACACCCGAAGAGAGAATTTTCAGAGCAGGTGATGATCGCGAATTAAAAGACTGACGATTTGAGATCTTCACCCGAAATATCTAACCATTAATCAAAGAACAAGAGATTTATATATTATTAAATGATTATTTTATTATTTATTTTATCATTTGTATTTTATCATTTATTTTATCATTTATTTGATCACTTATGCCGACTAAGAGAGATTTTTTTAAATCCGAGAATTTTATATCGCGTGAAAGAGAAAAAGAATTGCAACTTTTTATCCTGAGAAAAAATCTGAGACTGGTCTCTCCATATTGTTGTAGTCGAGTTGAAGAAGATTTGCCAAATGTATTACGACCGCGTCTACATTTGTGAGGGTCAAAAGTGGGATTTGGAGCGTGAAGTTCGAAAACGAGACTACGAGGTATAACCCACCATCGTACGACTAAGGACTAAGCAAACATTTTAATTTTCGTCTCTCAAACCTGTTTTATTTCTTTTTTATCCACTACCATGCGTGGCACAACTTCTCCAAGGGGGACTTGCACCCCCTTTCCTTCGTTTCCCTCTCCCGAAAATATTTTCTCCCTTGCTTCAAAAGCTGAGAGTAAGAACCTTCTGCAAAGTTGGATGTTGAAAAGAACTTTTGAATCTTTTTCAATTTCATTTTCAATACTTGAAAACCAAATAAGTATTAATGGAAAAAGTTTTCTCTACTCTCAGTAAATTTATACTGCCCCCTTCCGAAGATCGACAAGTTGTACATATTGATGAAAAATCGCCGATAATGATCGCAAAAGATGAACAATTTTAGAGTCGCTCCATATAATCTTGTTCAGTCCTGTCTCGCTTGATTTTTTTTTTTTCGTTTATGGATTGATATTCTGAGAACGCGATAAAAAATCGAAGGCGCGTGTCGAGAAAATGTGCATCGATTAATAAATTGATTTTTAAGAATATGAAGTGCCCTTCATTTTTTTTCTGCAACGCAAACACGCCGCTCTCGCAAATAATTTTCGAGACTATCTTTTTCACTGCACTTTAAATGCACGTCATTTTTTTACGTTTCTTTTTCAGTTCGTCTTTTTCTTTTCTGTAACTCTTTGACTCTATTTCTTTCTCTTCATCTATCTATCGTTCTATCTTCTAATCGTAATTGGCCCAAACTGGTGCAACTGGAGAATTTACTGGTCAATATCAGCTGGACTGGAGGGTTAATGATGTAACTTTCCTATTTATTTTTATACATAAATCATAATTCTTTAAGAACAGTCACAATCCTTTGAAATCTTTCGAAAATCTTTAAATTCTTTGAAATGTTTTGAAATTACTTGAAATTCATTAAAAATAATTAAAAGCCTCTTGAAATATTTGAAGTTTAAAACATCAAAAAAGTCATGCTGCGAAAATGTAGGCACAATGTGATGATGGGAAAATGGAAAAGTTACATGCTTGACTCCCTGGAATCAAAATTGGATAATCGATGATTTTGAACAGTAGATTCTATTTTTACACCACTGAGTGGACGTTTACGATGCTTTCTACTAACTACAAGCAGCAAGAGAGAAAGCTTTTTGATTATGATGCAGGGCTGGGCAAGCTTACAGGAGACGTTTTTCTTCTTGGAAGCGAGCTTAACTAGAAGCCGGAAAGACCATTTTGAATAATAAAGCGCATTGTATCGCTGCCGTATGATTTGCAAAAATAGCTTCACACCAAGGCTTGAGAAACTGCACCGATGTTTTTCGAAATATACATACAAATCAAGAAATCAGTTTATTTGGAATTTACTCGCAGTTAAAATTTTAGAAATAAAAATTTCGAATGGCGGGTGCAATTGATCAAGGGTATTCAATCTGTCGACAAAAAAATTGAGGAAAGTGGCAGATTTACAAGAGAAAATATTTTTTCAATGATTTTAGAAAAGTCGATTATTAATTTTCTTTAATATCTGATAAATCCACTAATTTACCAAATTAATATAAAGCAGTAAAGTTTTTTCTCTGGCAAGGGACAAATAAAAAAACCTGACGATTCAAACATCACGCTTGAAAAGCGCGTCCAGCAGTTTTCATCGCGAACTCTGGACACGGAGTCGTAGACGCTTTTTTGCGCTTGGTTAATTTGTTCGGTGATGCCGCGTAGTTATTAGCAACTTTAATTCGGGAGAGAGAAAAAAAATCGCTTATGAATTCGAGCACCAGAGTAGCGAGGCGTGTTGCGTGTTACGGTGCAACATCACGAAAAAGGTGCCTTCGAACTTTAGAATTTTTTCCATCAGCCGCGAAGCGGCAAGAGTTCAACGCTATTGGGAAACGCTCTCGTTTAATCGCATTTGCCTCCTCGATAAGAAAATTGCAGGCAAAAAGAAACACACAAAAAAACGCTAACATATGCATGGCCTATACTAACGAAGAATCTACTCGGAAGAACAAAAAATTGCATGTGCAGCCTCTTAGCTTTCTTTGCATTCGTTGGAGTATGGCACTTCATATTCGTCTCACTGGATTAAAGAAATATGGAAAAAAGGTAAAGGTGGAGATATCAAGTGTGAAAAAAAGTTGAGTAAATGTCATCCATCCCACGAAGGTTGAATTTATTAAATACGATTTATGAATTGGTATTATTTTGTTTTGTTTTCTTTCTTTAAAGTTGACTTCGATTTTCAACACTTAGGGCTCTCACAAAGATGGACGCGAAGAAGTGCCATGCTGTGAAATTCTCTATTCTGAACTTAGAACCCTTAGTGGCGTTTTTCCTGTGAGAAATCGCTTGTAGAGTAAAACAAAAAGGGTAGGCGAAAGCGCGGAGTGATTCCCAAAAGCAAAGATTTAGAGACGAGTCTTGCGTAAATATTTTCGTTCTTGTACAGATGTATACAAATCGAATTGGATTTTGCACCGATACACACGCCACCCACTGTCTATGTATTGTTATGGTGTTTAACTCTGCTGTACATATTCTAGACGACCCTTAACTGGTCCGAAGAAAGAGAAAAATTCCTATCAGTTACTTAACAAAGAAAACTTTTACACTTTTTGATTAAATTCGATTAAACTTGGGAACAATATTAAAGAGAGTTTCCGAATTTTTGTAGTGGAAGTTTCATGTTAAAATATCAAACCAGAAAGCAGTTCAAATGCATAAAATTAAAATTCTTCGGACCAGGGAGGATTTTAGTGGATTGAACCCAAGGAGAGAGCTGAACACGACCAGCTGGTTCCCTGATTGATAATTGATAATAAAATAGATTGATCATCAATAATATCCTCATCAATGAATCGTTCTGAGACCTAGACGGCAAAGCCATTCTTCCACTGTATAAAATCTACCTTGAGCAATAATAACATCTCCACTAGAAACAATTTTTTACCCCTAATATAATCTCTTTCTGAGATTTTTGGATATCTATAAAGTGATAAAAGTCCTATAAAATAGCAGCAAAGTGAATTTAGTAAAGGAGATTTTACATGGTAATTTTCGATATTGACGAAAGCATTATGTTCTCCTCCAGGGTGACAGGTTGACAATTACCTTCCGCGAGAACGACGGCCTCTTCACATTTTAAAAGGAAATTGCTTTTCCCATGCAGTTTAGTTTATTCGTTTTAAATATAAAAATGTTACATTTTTCACAAAATAGCTTTCTATTTTCACTTAATATACTTGTTTATTAAATATAATAAATTTAAGTTAAATACACTAACGGTCAGAATTATTGTGGGACCACCTGTTTAATTTTTAATTTAATTTTTTTAAAGATAACATTTTTCTCTTAAGTAGGTTAAAAGATATAAAAATTCTAGACGGGCATTTTACAATTCGGATATTTCATAATGTCGACAATTTTCTTTCAGGAATTTTCTATTTCGAAAGTTTTTTTTCGGGAATTTTACAGTGACCGGAATTTTATTTTTCGGAATTTTTCAGTCATCCCTAAAATTCTGCTTAAAATGAGACCAAGACGAAGTAACTGTCAATTTTTCAAAAAAAAATATTCAAAACAGGTGGTTTCACTTTTCTGACCAGTAGTGTATGTTATAATCATAGATTTTCCTAATAATATCCTTGTCCTCCCTTCATTAGAAATTGCCACCCTCATTCATTCTGTTTCTCCCTCGCAATTAATCAGCAAGCCATCATTACTGGTTGACACGTGAAACGGCTCGCTAATCAATAATTTATTCATATCACAAGAATCATGCAGATCGCATGACATATTTCTCATTGTCTTCTTTTTCTCGTGACGTCCAACAAAATGCACGCGCTTCGTTGAATTTTCTCGTCACAGCAAGTGTGGTAGAATAATCTCTGTTGCTGAGTACTCTTGTGGAAAAGCAAGTTTCCTTTTTGTCTACTAACCGCTTGTCTTGAGCTTTGTGTCTAGTACGCTATTGTGTTTGTTCAGCAAGTGAATCGTAAACACGTAGGATTTGTAAGGCGCAAAAGATTCGACTCGTAGTTCCGAAGGACGTGTAATGAGGCATTGATAGTGACTTCATTGTAACAAAATTGCACTGAATTCGTTGCATTTTGCACGCTTCGTTAAGTCCTTCAGAGCTTGCGAGCTTCGATTTGCTTCTTAAAGAGAGATATTGCAAAAACGCTTCAATGAAAGAAATCATTTTCCCCTCTGCAATATATATTAATTGAATTTTCTATTGATGCAGATTTCGGATTTGAACAGCCAAGTCAACGACCTCCGAGGTAAATTGTAAGTATACCTTTTTATGCGATCTTATAACTCGAGTGATTGAAATGTCAAAAAATAAGAATAAACTAAATCCAAATTGTAATGGGTTTAATGCATTAGAAGAGAGAAACTCGTTTCTAAAGTTACGTCATTAAATGTCTTTGTTTCCTCCTTCAGCATGAAGCCAACCCTCAAGAAGGTTTCAAAATACGAAAACAAGTTCGCCAAACTACAAAAGAAGGCCGCGGAGTTCAACTTCCGCAATCAACTCAAGCAGGTTAAGAAGAAGGAATTCACCCTCGAGGAGGAAGACAAGGAGGTAAGAATATCCGTTTTCTTGTTGAGCATACGTAAACCGTGTATTCATTTTTTGAAACCTTCGAAATCAGGGGCGCGATTATTTAACTTTTTCACTTTCATTTTCACTTCCATTTTATCGAAATTCACGTCAGTTGTCTTTTTTTTTAACAATTAAAATATCAGAAAAAGACATCCAACGTGAATTTCGAAAAAGTGTAAGTGAAAGTGAAAGTGAAAAAGTTACATAATCGCCCCGCAGATTAATTTTTACTACAGGCCTCACAGATTGGAATATATACCCTATTGTCCCCTATATTCAGCTGAGGCCCTAATAGCCCCTTTTTTCAAGATTTGGTTCCTGAAGTATCCTATTTTTAGTCAATAGTGTAAAATTTTCTTTAAATTTGTACAATATTCAAAGGAATCTCAATTTTGGGATATTTTCGGATTATTTTATGTACAGGCTTTTGTCTGCTCCTTAAATTGCAAAATTGTCTGATTTTTGTAAAAAAAAAAGGTACCCTTTGACCTTCAAAAACGTATGTACTTTATGATAGACAAAAAAATTACCCTACATACTCTATTTTTCCCATAGGGATTGTGAGGCCTGCTTACATCTTTTATATTCCTCGTTTTTTTTACGGATAAAATTTAACTCATTTGTAAAAAGGAGAATTAGGATATAAGTTCATAGAATTTATATTTGTTTTACCCATTGATATCAGAGAGACTTTCGAAGGTTTGCGTATTGTCATTTGCAAGCACCAACTGTTAAGTTTTGGTGGTGTTGTATTTTTTGCACCCTCCGAATGTTTTTGTCCGACCGACGAGGTCACGGTTTTGTCCCTAGGTTTTTTTTCCATGTCAGTAGTCACTGTACATACTCGTCAGCCAATTTAAGGAGATTAGCTGTGCAATGAAATATTGATGAATGGCAACGAGCATTCGGAAAATCGTTTGTTGGAAGTTAATCCATTGTTATCTGAGTGGTACCCAATCACAAATATTGAATCGACATCGCAATTGCTGGCTCGACATTAAACGCCACTTTTTAATGTCAACAATAATTCACCACTCAATATTCATTCTTTTTTAGTTTTATCTCGATTTCTATTATCTTCTTTATGAAAAGAATTTCAGAAACGTTTGCACAAAAATATATTTTTGGAATCTCCTTAAAATGGTTGTAAAATGTAATAATCGTTGTAGTCAGTAGTTGATTAGGCAATGTGTTGTTCTCCACAGCCCAAGAAGTCCGAGAAGGCAGAATGGCAGACGAAGAAATAGATAACGAATACATAGCCTCACACCCGACATAAAATAACAATAATTACTATTTATAATGATAATTATAATATCGTATACATAATATAACGTTATAATTACAAATGTACACACACGGATAAGCCACTTTTTGTAACTCTTTCTATTTCGGTGTCGCGTGTATGTTATCGTTATATGTCTAAAATTTTCATCGATGCTTCCGCGATCGAACACTTCACTCTCGGACGGAACTTGTTTTCCTTTGACCGCGAACTTTGCTTTATTCCATCATCCGCGACGACGAGGAACAAACTTTATACATGAACTTTCGAGCTTCACAAGTTAAAGGTTAATAAATATTGATACAGTGCATACAAATCGCCTACTCAAGTTTCGATTTTTACAGTTCCACTTTTCAATTTTGTTAATAATCATCTAAAACTCATTCGGTTAAATAAACTGACAATTTTATGAAAACTTTTTTTCCAGGTTTTTGTATATATTATATTTTTTATCAGTCATTTTGTGTTGTCCAGCTTTTTAAATCGCAGAAGCGACGATTCGATAACACTCCATAATATGCGAACCGTTACTTTTAGTTTTTTTTTTACGTATATTATTTCAAAATATTTCGATCAATTTGTAACGATTTCGAGGGATTTAAAAAGATTTCATGGGATTTCATGGAACTTCAAACTTTTAATTTGAAAGTATTCCAAGGACTTTTTAAAGGTGTCAATAAAGAAATTCTAATTTCGAATTAATTTAGGGACTTTTCAAGAATATGTATGCAGGAATTACAAAAAATTTTAAGGTATTTAATAGGGGATTTCAGTAAGTTCAACTTCAATTTTAAATTTAAATTCTGGAATTTTTTGGGATTGCAGTAAGTTTTAACAAATTTTAAGAGAATTTCAAGGAGTTTCAAGATATTTTAAAAGATTTTAGGGGATGTCAAAACATTACCAGGGTTTCAAAAAAATTTCAATGTTTTTAAAATCACTGCGAGGAACTAAAACACAAATTTTCGTATTTTTTGGTATTACAAGCAGTTTCAAAAGGTTTTAAGAGATTTTCAAGGATTTTAAGGGATTATAAAAAAAAATTAATAGATTTCATAGGATTTTAAGGAGTTTAACAAAATTTCAAGGGATTTGAAAGAGTTTAAAAATATTTCAATATAATTCAAAATATTTAGGGGATTTTTAAAAATGTCCAGGGATTCCAAAAAAATTACGAGCGATGAAAGAAAATTTTCAGGTTTTTTTTGCATTAGTAGTTGAAATATCTTAAAATCCCGCGAAATCTCTTGATAATTCTTACATTCTTTTGGAATATTTTGAAATCCCGGATACCTTTTGAAATTCCCTTAAATCACTTTAAATTACTTGATAAACATTAAACTCCTCTGAATTTTATTTTGAAATCTCTTACAATTCTTTAAAAACTTTTAAAATCCCGAGAAATCTCTGGATAATCTTTAAGCTCTTATTTGAATTCTTTTGAAATCGTTAAAAATCCTTTTAAAAGTATAAAATTGAAGAATTTTGAATGACTTAGTGTGAAATTATTCATTTGTGACAGCTTTCAATATATAGATTTAAAATTTAATTTAAAATTATCAATTTAAATTAACTTTCAGGATATTGTTCAATTTAAATTACTCTAAGGGGGAGGCGTGACAATTGGTTAGACGAATTTTTGTTTTTGTGAATTTGGTGGAGTTTTCCTGATTATTTGATAGGGTTTAATGAAAGTGATATCGATATCGTCGCCCCAAGATTCTAAGATAACATCTCTCACTTTTCTTTTATCTTTCTTTTTTCGCCTTGATCTATCTCTACTATGTATAATACTTGACGCTAGCTAATCCAATTTTCACGGCCCTCTTGATAAAGATGAAGGGCCGGTGCCTTTGATGCATTTTTCGTGAGCAGTCGAACGGACATAAAGTTTAACTGCGCACACACTGCGAGTAGTAGCCTGTAAAATATTTGGAAAGCAATTTATCGGGCGAGTAAGTGGCGCAAGAAGGTGAGAATGGCTTACAACGTATTATCGAATTACTCCTCGCTCCGTGTACTATATACATAATCGCAAAAGCGCTTTACTCACACGATTTTTCTTACTTCTACTTCTTCTTTCTCTCTTTTTTTACACTCTTTCTCTTTATCTTTTACATTATTCGCGCAACTTAAGCAGGCAAATATTTAAAAAAATGCTCCTTCTTTTAAACAGGCCATTTATTTTTTAAAAAAGACACGTCTAATTATTCCAAATGCTCTTTTCAGTTGACACTGATTCTGCCAAGCTTCGAGGCTATATGTGTACCGGAATGCTGTCTCGTCCAAAGGCTTTTTTTGACTCTCACGTGTCAATATTCAAAAGCTTTCGAATTATTTTTATATTACAGAATGCGAATTGAAAATTAATGTTTGAAGCATGAAGCTTGAGAAATGGTTAAAGTTTTCGGAAAAGAAGATCGTTTTCAGACTCGAAGAAGATGGAAACATCAATTATGTAACAGCTGTTAAAGAAATGAATCGTCTTTCATTTTTATCGACACGTGAGAATGTCAAGCCATTTATTGATCGATGTTTTGTCATTGCTAACTGAAAGCATGCGCGAAACTTCCAGTAAAATGTTTGTAAATGTCACAAGTTCCTGTCTAGGGACGCAACCTCTTTTTTGAAAGAGACGAGATTATTGAAATTTACTGGAGTTTTCGACGCATGTTGAGGTCATAAATCCTTCAGATATTCGTTAAGTAATAAAATAATGTTCGCTTTATTCACTGTCCATGTCTGACACTTTGACTAATGATTTTGCTCTTGCGTTATGTTTGCAGAACACATCAAAAGATAAGGTAAAACTTTTAACAACTTGTGTAGTAAAAGCCTCTTGCTATTAATTGGCTTCTTATAGCGCTAGATCTATTAGATGTGTACTGTAATGTTTTTGTAATGTACTTTCCTCTACCCAGTGAAATCATTTATCCAAAATTCAATTCTCTCAATTCTCTTCAGCCTTAGATAAAAAATTTCGCTGGGTCTGCTTGTGCTAACTCGTAGCTCAAAGTTACTTAAACTTCCTCTCAGCATTTTCTCCTAACTAAAATCTTACATCAATTTTCACAACTCTTTACTTCTAATATTTTTTTTCATTCTTCATTTTTTGTACTTCATTTTTGTTAGAAAAATTGGACCGATGATTGGCAGAAAGGGGCGGAATTCGAAATTGAAGACCTTGAAGGTCTTGATTGGCACTGGGAAATTTGAAATTAATTTTTTTTTTTATCTTTTTCGATATATTTTAGGCAACCTTCCCTTTTTTGAAATTATCAGTAATATGCTTGCGAGCGTTTTAACATTCCCGCTCTGGCAATCCATGGAAGAAAAACTTATAGGAATATGTATTAACATTTTCTTTTTCTGTCACCTTGCAGAAGAAACCTGACTGGTCGAAGAAGGGCGATGATAAGAAGGTAAAGGAAGAAGAGGTTGAGGCATGAAAGCACCCCAGAGAAAATGTCATCAAACTTCCTTCCAATGATCGAAACAACGCCGGAATTTATATTCGTTCCTTCGTTTTTCTTGAAGCGGGATTATACGTCATTCTTTTGTAACATTGTTCTGCCACTCCTTCAAATCACACCACCGGCCAGCTTGTACAGTGTATCGTCGATTAATTTTTTCCATATTTTCTTCACTTAACACTCCAACTTATTTTTTTTTATACTTCCGAACCGAAAATGTCAATGTTCAGTGTTTTGTTCTAAGGTTATTTTTGTATTTTTAAAGTACGTTTTGCACCATTTTGTTTGTACTCATCACTTGCAGATGGCCCTTGTCTTTTTTTTCGTAATATCAGTCCCAGGTTAACTAACCTTCGATGTAACATTGTGTCGCGATATTTGTAAAACAGGAGGAAGAATAGATAATTAAGATTTATTATAAATTAAAAACGTAATGATAATGAAAACCTTTGTGTTAATTTTATCAACACCTGTTTTTATCCTATTCGCCTATTCCTAATAGCACGCCTGTTCCTAATGTTTTACAAGTAGTGTATAAATGTTCCAGTCAAAAAAGTTAAGAGCTTTTCAATTACATTGATAATAGTATTTAAAAGAATTGAAGCAATTGTAGTATTTTGTAGGTTGAAGTCTTAAAAATTCTCTGTACTCTTTCTGGAAAATTAATCAGGTCAATATGTTATTTTAAATGCTAATTTATTAATAAATGGGCAGTTATTCTTAAAACGTAGTTCAGTCATTTAAAGCCTCAACTGAAGTTATTAGTCATATTCATTGAATCATAGATTAAATATTAATATTTAGAAAAATGTTGAACGAGTTAAACTGTAAATGTGGATTTTATCCTTTCCTTCCTATTGATTTTCTTATTTAATACGAATATTTACTGTCTCTTCATTATAATTTTTCACATGCGTGAATTATCCCTACGCATGTATCTGATGATAGTTAAAAACACTGTGAATTTCGAGATTAATTAAAATTGATAACAAGGTAGATATATATATCCCTATATCGAATTTTCCACCCGATAACACTTTGCTATTGCATTTAGCTTGATTACAATAAAGCTTGTACAAACGTCCACTATTCAATCACAGTGCGTTTGCTTTCGGGAAATACATTGGAGCCAATAGCGAAGTTCTTCGGTCCTGTTTAAATGCTCGTCACGTTCGAGATTAATTCAATTCAATAAACGTCCTTTGATAATTAAATGTTTAACACACAAAATCATTGTATTGAATTAATCTAGTGAAACATAAAATACGAAAATCATGATCATGGGCTGCGCCACCATGCACTGGATTCGGAAAAAATCCGAGTTCAGATTTTCCGGTCTAGGGAATTTCTTAGTCCGGAATTTGATTTTGAAAAAAATTTTTAATCTAAATAAACTCATGAGATGTTTTCAAAGTACTTACGAACTTCTCTAATTTTTGCACTTTTTTATGTTTTTGTAATTTAATTTTGGTAATACATAAAGAATTTTAAAATCTCTTGAAATATCGAAAAATCTCTTTAAATTCACAAAAATTCCTTAAAGTTACTTAGAATGTCTTGAAATCTCTTCAAAATCCTTTAACTTTTTAAAAATTTCTTGAACTCTCTTAAAAACCCAGCGAACCTCGATTAAATTTCTGCTAGTATGCTTTCATAAATACAAAATTTAAATGAAACAATTTTTTGGGGGAGGGGGTGCTGTCAAAATTCCCTAGGAAGTTCGTATAGCGTTACCCATGACCATGATTCGATATTTCATTAAAGACAGTACGGATTATTAAATTTTTTGAGATGAATTCCTTTAAAATAGCTTTTTTTAGCCAAAAGAATAGATTAGAGCCAACTAAACCTGATAGGAGAGTTTCCTAATGAATATTTAAATTGTTGTAAAATACTTCTTCCTTGAGCCATTAAAAAGTCAAAACTTTGTAATTGAAACCATGGTGAAAATGGGTAAAAATTCTATTTGAATAAAAGCTCGATAATTCTTGCTAATGTGCTTTCTACGAGCTAAGAAAATGCGAAGAGAGGGATGAAAAAGAATTTCCGGTTGAGTATCTACATTTCCTGATAATTAAAATCACTTCTCACAGAATCGTTGCTTTATTTATTTATTTATGTTAATAAATCTTCAGGGTTATAATAGAAGCCGTGATACTTTATATCAAAGAAGTTATATCGTATTAATTCAACGACTCTCCTTCACGAGATATCTTTCATAATCCGGTGTTTGTGGTTAAACGCATACAAACCACGGAATCATCGTAGTGGTGGGCGATCATGCAAAACGAGTATGCAAATGAAATAGCCATCCTGGTGTTCTAGGATCACCCTCGAGGATCGAAGTATAACGTTGAAAAAGAAACGGATGCGTTGCTGTAATGACAGCAATCTATCGATAAAACCCAGTTTTAAAAATCGTAAATAGATTAATTATTCTGCTCTGAATATTTATTAATATTATTTTTTTAAAATATTATTTTAATAACAAATATATTTTGTATAATGGTATTAAACTGAGATGAACGTGTCGAGCATTCAGGCTCGAACTAATATTATATTCGGATATTGTATTCTTCGGCTAATACGGATTTCTATTTTTCATTTAACAATTATATTTTTATTACTATTTATATTAGCATTTGCGTGACAGGTATTTGCGTGACCTTTTTCTGTATGAATTTTCAAAAAATTAACAACGCTGACAATGATTAAATATTGTCAAAAAGCCGGAGCCACCAACCTCAGTCGAACCTCCGACACCAACGCCTCCGCCCGAGGAGCCAACACCCACACCATCGCCGGCACCGCCAGAGCCAACACCAACACCATCGCCAGCTCCGACCCCCACTCCTGAACCAGTGGCTGCACCACCGCCTGAGCCAACACCCACACCTACGCCTGAACCTCCAGAAGGTATAATTCAAATATTACTATATTTAATTAATATAAATTAATTGATTTAATTTAGGTATGAATTAAATATATCTTTGATATTGTAGCTCCTGCAGACGCAGCCCCACCAGCAGCAGAAGCGCCACCCGCAGAAGGAGCGCCACCCGCAGAAGGAGCGCCACCAGCTGAAGGAGCACCTCCCGCTGAAGGAGCGCCTCCCGCTGAAGGAGCGCCTCCAACAGAAGGAGCACCAGCGGAAGGTTATTAAAGTTTATTGTATATTATAATAATTAAAAACAACAATCCCTGGCGAAAGTTTCAGATAGAAAAATTTCTATCTGCTTGAATCCGCTTCACTCTGAAGTATGTATCCGAATCAGATTTAAAATTTGGTTCGGATGAGCCTCGGATTCATTCGGATTGAAAGTTTGTACTGATTCGGCAGGAAAAGTTTATTTGGATTAACTCGGATTCAATCGGATACAGTCTTCGGAATGGCTCAGAATGGTTCAGATTCATTCGAATAGGATTTCCTTCCGAAGCTTTCGCCAGGGATGTCTTATCAAATCTTATCTTATCTTATATATAAAAAATAATCAACATTTAGAAACTCGGAAGTAATAATAAAATAAGCAGTTAATAATAATTACAAATAAAATTTTTAGGTGCACCACCAGCAGTAGCTGCGCCACCTGCAGAGGGAGCAGCGCCTCCAACGGAAGGAGCTCCTGCGGAAGGTGCAGCACCTGCAGCGGAAGCTCCACCTGCAGAAGCTGCACCAGCGCCGCCTGCTGACGTTCCTCAAGCACCTCCTGCAGATCCTGCGCCTGTTGAAGGTGCGTAATTTATCTATCCCCGATTTCTGTATTGTATTATTGATATTATTGATAATAAATAAAAATTATGTGTAGAATTATGGAGGGTTCACGTTAATTAAAATTCTTTTGATTCTTTCGCGGAATTTTCTGGTACCGCCACTACTGGACTGGTATTATACAATTTATAAGTGCTCCAAGCATATGAAGCTAAATTTTCTATCTATATAAGATGTTAAGTTTACGTCTCCTGTTATCTTTTTTATTTCTCATCATAAAAAAAGTATAAGGGAAGCCATTATTCCGCCTTAATGGAAAAATCTTGGAGGGATTCATCATTTATGGCATATAAATGATAATTAAGTATATTTTTTCATATTTTCGTCTAAAATAATGCACTGTTTTCAAATTGCAGCGCCGGCGTCGTAACTCTTTGCGCAAGATTGATGGCGGACACTTCCATGCCCATCCGTCTTTTGACTCCGCAATTCTACTTATATTTACTAACCAACATAAAGTGTAGGGACATGTCGAATACATCACACTTCTGACACACGCCTTTAATTACAAGTACGTGATATTCGTATCTAAAAAGTCTGTAGGCGCTCGTGCTAGCGTCTATGTTTACTACTGACTTGTAACATTGTCATTGCCATTTTACTATTTCATCGCCGTACTTGTATTGAGCGTCGTCACGCATTTTAATGGCCATAACATAAGAGTAAGAGAACCTCTAGATGAAAAAAAGCGTTTTTCCGACCGACGCATTATTAACATGTTCAGCGATTTTCGAAATGTTTTCATTTTCAATAAACTGCAGAAAATCAATTTTCTACTTTCTCTTTTCCTTTGCTTCCTCCGATTTTCTTTGCACACATACAAATTTTGATGAATCCAAAATTTGACTCAGCATATTTGAAAAAATTTCGTATTTTATTTTGAATTTTGATATCTAAGATGTTTTCTCTTTTATATGATATTTTCGATAAGAGACACAAATAAAATGTATCTTCTGAAGTCCTAGGTAAGCTTAGGAAATATATTTTAGTTACACTCAATTTTATTTTCACAGTGGAAACCTTACACCTGGTAACGAAACTCTAGCTACAAGAAATATTTTATTTTTATCCTCCATATTAAAGAGAAATATTGTAACGCGCGGAGCACATCACTTTTGAATCAATTTCATCTTATTCTTTAGAGAGATAAACTTCAGGATAAGCAGCTTTTATAAATGTTTCTTTATACCATTATTTACATGAATGCTAAGCTTTTCAAAGCACTCATAATAAACGATCTTCCTTCAAAGATAATTTAATAAAGATAATTTTCAATCTAAAGTAGATTTAATGAATTTTTCTAGTACAATGCCAATATTAATAAAGTGAAGTTTTTTCATAACGGCAATAATTATTATTATATTGAATTTTTTTATTCTGCCAGTGCTTTATTAACTTTACTCCCTGGAGCTGAATTTTTTCAATGAAAATATTTTCTTTTTTAATGAAATATGGGGAACATTAAAACTTGCAGTGTAACTGAAATTAATTTCAATTTTAATTGTGATGTCGAATGGAAGTAACATCACATTGGCAGGTATCGACGAAAATAACTTTATTATGAGATACATATAACAAGTCATGGTAATAATATATGCTAATCTGATTTCCCAAAATATTTCAATATTCCGGTGCGCTCAATGATATTTTAATCTTGTTATGAAACGCATATGCGGGATGATTTTGAAAATCAGAAATATATTATGTGCATCAAATACTGTATTTATGCGTTAATTCTTTTTCTACTGAATTTATATCTATATTTGTATAAACCCTAACAGTAAACAATATTGCAGAAATTTTGCCAATTGCTTCAGTATTGCGTGCTTTTGGGAAAAGGACCAAACTTCCGTTGTTTAACCCTAGACAGGGCCCGTGGGGTATTTGACTACCCCAAATGGAAATTAAAGTACGCTAATTTAACATTAAATAAATAAACTTTAACATACATCATATTCTTCGCATTGAACTACATTAAAATAAATTTTCCATATTATTATGTACTGTTTCTTGACCTTTGTAATTCGTAAACTTCCCATGTCGCGTCTCCCCTTCTGGAATCTGAAACTTTGTACTTTCAATTTTCGTTAAAAATCTACTAATTGGAACACGATAAAAAATGAGTGCCTTTTAGCCAGAAACCGGAGCCCACCTCCCCTGCATTTAAAATATTTCAACTCAGACTCTATAGTGAATCTAATTGACAAAAGATGCCGATTTTGTTCACTTTGCTCGGTGGTTCTGCGCAAGGCTGTCCAATTAGAAGATTTTTTTGTGGAAGGGGTCCGATTCTTCTGCTCAGATGCGAGTTTCATTATACAAAAAAAAGAAGCTCGCGGTCTGCCCTTAGTTTCCCCTTTTTCAGCCTCCCTTGGACCCTCCGACGATTTACAGTGCCGTTCTTTGCCTCGAATTTGTTGAAAAGACACTAGGCAATTAAAATCCTTTCAATCTCAAAGTTTTGCCTAGATTTTCCAAGGAAACAAACAAAAGAATGTGAAGAAAACGATTCATTGGTAATAATATGGAAGTAAATAAATACTGGGGTTTCCTGAGGCAAATTAAATCCTTTCAATACCAAAATTTTGCCGAGATTTCCCAAGGAAACAAACAAAATAATGTAAACAAAACGATTAATTGGAAATAATGTGAAAGTAAATAAATATTGGGATTCCCTGAAAATTCCCGACACTAGAAAATTTCTGACATTGGAAAATTGCCGACATTATAAAATATTCGAACTCTAAAATTCCCGAATCTAAACAATTAAAAAAATTGTTTTAATAAATATGTATTTATCTTAATTTTATCTTGATTTGATAAATTATGTTTTAACAAATTTAATTTTTATTATTAAATAATGTTAATATTATTTAAATTGAATAATTTCTGGAATTTTCTATAGTTTCAGGAATTTTACAATTCGGATATTTTATGGGACGACTGAAAATTCCCGACAATGGAAAATTCCCGAAAAGACCTCTAAAAATGTTTTAAAAATATTTTTATAATACAGAATAATTTAAAAAATTTTTTTTAGTTATAATTTAAATTATTTATTTATTAAAATATTTTTTTGGGGGGAATTTTCCATTGACGGGAATTGTCTATTGTTGGGAATTTTGCAGTGTCGGGAATTTTATATTGTCATCAATTTTCGGTTGGAAATTTTCCAGTGTCGAGAATTTTTAATTTCGGGAATTTTATAAACTGTCGAAAATTTTCTAGTGTCTGGAATTTTATATTATCGGCAATTTTATAATGCCGCGAATTTTATTTTTCGGGAATTTTCAGTCGTCCCTATTTTATAATGTCGAAAATCTTTTTTTCGTGATTTGAAATTTCTGCTTTTTGCGGCAATTTTCAAATATCAGCAATTTGCCTTTGTCCTAACATATGATCTACATGTCTATTAATTATTGAAAAAAAAGTTACTTGTTGCAGACAATAAAATAAATGAGAAATACTCAATTAATCGCTATATTCTTCTTCCGGAGAATATTCTCGGGAACATTCCCCGTCTTAAAATTCTCGAGAATTTTAGAACTCTAGTTTTGCCCGCGCTCTCGGCAGAATTGCGTGTCGGTGATTCCCGACTCGACTCAGTTCAGTCTCGCACCGGTCGCCGTGACATACGGATCGTTTACGTACCTCTCCTCCCAAAAAGCCGGTATTTCACGTGACAGCTCGTTGAAAATCGCGAATTCTTTTTAAAAAAATCAATTTAACGGGAGTAACTCTTTTTTCTTCTTCTTTCCTCGAAGAAGTTGATTAAAAATAAGATTATCAATTAAAAAATTAAAGAATATAGAAAATAGCTCTTATCGGATGTGCGCGTCAGTGTCATTGCATTAGATAATATAGTAGTTAATGAAATATGCTAATAAACAAAAGTAAATAAAAATCTTAGTGAAGATCATCGAAGAGTCAAGGTGTTTTGCTCTTATCTTAAACGAAGGTCATATTATGTAAAAGCATACAGCATAAGTGAGTTGCGCAAGTGAGGAAGAAAGATTCTCCGCACTTTGTGAATTTGCGATAATAGACGTAAACTGAAGTGTCGAGTTTGAATTTTCCAATTTTTCCGCCGATCGGAATTGATCCAGAGACTTAAATTTGAATTGGAATTTTTCCCGCCAATTGCTTCTGATCGGTAAGTAGCTGCAATTTTGGATTCTACCTTTTTACATCACTGTTGTACTGATTTTAAAATGAAGAGAAAGAGCAAGAGGGAAAGAGATGGTGTGCAAAAAACTAGAAACCTTCGACTGACATCGTGATCTCGTTCTGGGTCTTGCAGCAAGTCGAACATTCATGCGAAGTTATACGAACTCGATGCTGCCAATCAGCACGTGGCTTTTGTTTTGATATCGAAATTTTTCTACAAAAAGAACCAAAAATTTCAAAATTGCACAACCAGGATTTATTTGTAGATGCTCTTAAGCGGATTTTCGTGATGTCGATATGCAGATTAAATGCTTAATAATAATAGTATAGATAAACTTCAGGAACTTCGAATAAAAATGCAATATTTTGTGCAATTCTTAAAGTTAAAATTAAAAATCAATGAATCAAAAGCATGGGTGACAAGCGGAACTAAACTGACTTTTCATTTACTTCTTAATTAGAAACTGCACTCTATTCATTATAAAGTGTCAATCTTTTTCCATTTTTGCAGTATATAAATGGAACTGCATGTTAGCTTGTGTGCATGCAACATACATGTGCATAATTCTTTAGACCTTTTTAAATATATTTTCCTTAAGAATAGTAACAACATTAATTTTAATTGCACATGTTTTAAGGCCGAATAGGTCTTTTACTGCAAGGATTAAATTTTATGTTAACCACATAGGTACCGATAAACGGTTATGAACTGCCTTAACCAGGGAAATTGATAGAGCTAAACCATTGACAATATTGATCTGATACTGTAAGAGTTAATTAAAAGCCTTCTAGATAATATTTATGCATGAAATTATGCAACTGAGTGAGTAGAGCTCGATCGTTGGTAACATATATCACGGAATATCGCTCGAAAGCACGCGCAGCTATGCTACTCTTTTCCATCTTCGTACACTTACTGCATCAGAAAAACGATTCCAGGTTTACTGAATGAACAAGTTTTATGTGTATTCAAGAGATTGGGGTACTAAAGTATTGCGCTATTCGTGTATGATAGGCACTCTAAAGGTAATTGAAAAGTCATTCAAATTTCAGCAAAAAACAGAAGTTATTATTTCATTTCATAATTTGTTCGTTGAAAGAGGCTAAAATTGCATTCACTTCGTTACTATGATAACATCATGGGGTCGTTCATTTATTACGTAACGCTTTTAGGGAACAGGAAGGGTTCAAGAGCTGTTATATTATATAGCCCTGTTACGATGGGGGAGGCAGAGGAATTTCAAGAAATGTTACGTAACATTTAGCGGTATAAATCCCTTAAAATTTTTTTAAATCCATCTAAATAAATTTCCATCTTTGGAAATTCTGTGAAATTCTTTAAATCTTGTGAAAATCCTTTAAAACTTCTTAACTCTGTTGAAATCCCTTGAAATCTTTGAAAATTTTACGTATCCTTTGAAATCTTTTGAAAACCATTCACGTTTTTTTAATCTTTTGAAAATTCCTTGAAATATTTTTAAATAACCTAAACTCTATTGAAATCCCTTGAAATTTTTTAAATCTTTGAAATTCTATAAAATTCTATAAAGGTGAAATTATTTGAAATTCCTGGAAATCTTTTAAATCCCTTAAAACCTCCAGAAAGCGCTTGGAAAATTTTTTTTAATCGTACCAAAATCTTTAATTTTCTCTGAAATTTTTTTAATCTTTTGAAACCTCTTGCATTTCCTTGGAATCTTTCAAAATACAATAAAGTCTTTAAAACTTTTTGAAATCTCTCGACGTTTTTTAAACCAACAAAATCGTTGAAATCATTGGAGATCCTATAAAATCTTATAACATTTTTTAAAATCTTTAATATTTTTTAAAATCCCATCCAAAATCATCATAATAAAAGCATTACGTAATAAATGGGTGACACCCATAATGATTTTCTGTAAAATTAGATTTCTAATTGAAAATGCTACAAATTGCCATTTTTATAGTGCAAAAATATCTTTTATATTTCGTATAACCTCATTTACGTATACCTGGGTCTTTGCTAGCAGCAGTTTTACAATTCTTTCTTATCTTGCATGTACACGTCTTATCGGACTTGTTTACCAAGTTGTGTTGTCATTTGAACTGTCGCTGCTGCAGCCGAACCCAATGAGGTAAATCTGCAAATAAAATACAATAATAAGACTGTAAAAATAATTTCTAGTGTTAGTCACCTCTACTCCTTAAAAAGGTTTCTGATTCATCTTTTATTTCTGCAAAAGATTAAAACAGGCGCCTGCAAAAATGTTATTTATTTGATTTTATCGATCCTAATAATAGGAACACCGTTTTCTAGTTTATAATTCAGAAACCTTTCTGAATATTCCAAGCATAATAAACATCTGAAATTTCTCAAAGTTCGAGTTTGGTAGATTGAGTGAGTCAGACTGAGGTAATGGCGTCCAATAATTGGTTACACTAGAGCTTTATTTCCTCGTTTTCTATGCGGAAATGTCCTTTGCGGAACAAAATGAAAGTTTGGAGACTTTTGACAAACGGTATAGCTGAAACTCTGCCTCGGTTATATATGATTTGATGTGGAGTCCTGGATCTAATTATCGGATCCTGTCATTTCGATTACACTTTAGCATGCAATTGAATAATTGCTACCCGCCTCATTTTCTACTCTTCTAAATCCAATTATAATTCTGAGCAAATGGTATTCAAATAAGTATAGTCATCAAATTCTAGTATATGTTAATATCTACTGACGTGAAATAATATCCGAAATATAATAATCAATTACATCAAAAATAAAAATATAATAATCACCTGTCTGAGCGCAAACTGATCCTGACAATGTAAAAATTACAAATTTAAAAATATTTTGTGATATTATGCAAGCAAAGGAATTACTTGAAATATAATTTCAACAAAAAAAATAATTTCAAAAGGGGTGAGAAGCCATAGCGCTCGGATCAAGAAATTTTATACCCCCTTATATGATGCGACGGTTCAATTCGTTATACGTGATTAAATTTGGGAACCGTTTAATACACTCGCGTTATTAATTATCCCTGCGGTCCATTAGTTTTGAGTCCAAGAATATATGATTATAGTAGAACTCATAGACGGTAAAGGGTTGAATATTATACATGTTAAATTCTATACCTTCAATTTATATAATTTATATTTAATGTTTTAAAATGTCAAATAAAATAAGAGAGAATTCAAATTTTCAAATGTGCATAAATAGTTCGGTTCTACTAATTAATTAGCAAAAATATAACTCTGTCCTTTGAGAGCCTGCTTTTGTATTAAGT
>JAUESH010000020.1:16626844-16638680 GCA_032275165.1 Synergus magnus | reverse complement strand
GTTTTGGCACCCAAGACTTCCACTAGAATTAGACATTTGAGACTTATTACAATCATCATACGTCGTCACCTATTCACCTTTTTTCACTTGATAAAGTTGAATCAAATGAAAAATTATTAACAATAGGTACTATGATGAGTGTTATTAGAATAAAACTAATTTACCGATAAACTTTGGGAGTAAAAAGACAAAAATTGAGGATATGTGGACTTCAACAAATTGTTGAAACGTATTGCAATATTGAATCTACGAGTCAAATCAGAGATTCGTAGGTAATCTACTTATTGGATATCTCAAACCCGTTTAATGGTTGCGTTCAAACGGAATGCTGGTCATGCGGATGAAATTAAATTCCCCTGGTCAGCTTAAATTCAAATTCAATTGTAATGTGATAAAACTCGCATTGCATACTTTTGTTTGTGGATTTTTAAGAATCTCCAGATGAAATAAAAGTGTCCCCTCCGAGTCATCTTTTGGCGACATTTTACAATCAGAACAAGATACAAGACTTTCCTGCAGGTGTAGGACATAAAACATATAAGTTACCTTTTGTCTATATCTTGAATCGCCGAGATAAAACGTGAGGTGAAATCTTGATGGCAGTAAATGAACTAAAGCAATATCGTAAAAAGTGTACCGAAATAGCCCTTTGAATTGACAACTAAGGTCTTTTAATCTATTTTCTTTATCTATCTAATACTTTCTTCAAAACTTATATTTCGTATTAAAACAATAGAATTCTTGGAAATTGTATATCTCTAAAGAGGGTGCAGGCACATTGTAGAAATGTCTTCTCATACAGGAAAGCTGTCTCCATGAAGTTCCTTTACGGTTTCAACAATGCGAAATCAACATAAATCTCGAGCGCAGCTCTTTCCGTCCATTTATTACTTGAAAGAAGACACTAATGCGTCATGCTAGCAATTTTGAATTCACAACCTTGAACCGAAGTGCATTTACTGCAATTATGTGTCACCCACCTTTTCATGATAGTTTCACAAATGTTTTGTTCATTTAGAAATGTGTTAATTAAGAACCTTTTTCTCTTACTTTTTAAGCAATTTGGTCCTTTCTCTCTTTTTCTCTAAGCGCGAGGCAGAATTAAATGAACAAAGGTTGATGCTGTGTGCGGGTATACCTCTATCTACATCTTGCTTGAACGTGCTATAAACTAATTGGGCTGCTAATTAAAAGTGAATGAAATTCTCGACGAGACGGCTATCCCAGTCTATCGTTGGGCGAATCGATGCTTTATTCCTGACGGAAAGGGAGGGCTAGAACAATGCTCTCTTTATGGAGCCAGCTTTGTTTTGGGATTTACGTATTATAACAGAAACTTTCTGCAAAAGTACCCAATTTTTTATTGATCATTTACAAAACAACCGATGATTTGGCGGGAAATTTAGCGAGAGATGAAAAGATCGTGACATTAAATGTCATTTACATGAAAATGATCTGAAAGTCTTCCGAACATAAATTCAGGAATAAAATTTGGAAAAGTAAAAGGATTGGTCAAAGGGCTTGGAAAAGATGTTTGGAAATTGGGATTTAAAAAGGGGTTTGGAAATAGAGTTTGAAAAAAGTGTTTCGAAAAGGAGTTTGGAAGTGTAGGAAGTTTGGAAAAGAGATTAGGAAAAGGGGTTTGGAAATGTAGCAACACAGAAGAAAAGTCTAGTTTATGTTACAGGCTTAATTTAAGTTACCTTAATTTAAGTCCCCATTTAGACTTAACGTTAGATTTAAGACTTAAGCCCATTGTTTTTAGATTTAAGACTAAGATGGGTTTAAATCTAGCGTTAAGTCTAAAAAGGAACTTAAATTAAGGTAATTTAAATTAAGCCTGTAATATAAACTAGACTTTTTTTTTGTGAAGGTTGGAGAAGTAAAAGGATTGGTCAAAGGGTTTAGAAAAGAAGTTCGGAAATTGGGACCTAAAAAGGGGTTTGGAAATGGAATTTGAAAAAGGGTTTCGAAAAGCAGTTTGGAAGTGTAGGAAGGTTGGAAAAGAGATTAGGAAAAGATTTGGAAAAGGTGTTTGAAAATATAGGAAAGTTGGAAAAGACTTTTTGAAAAGGGATTATGAAAAGGAGATTGCATGGAAAAGGGGTTTGGAAAAGTGGAAGTTTTGGAATACAGGATGTTTGGAAAATAGGATTGTTGATTAATTAATATTGCTAAAAAGACCGTCTAATCGATCCAATAAGCATTTTTACGATAAAAGATTCGATGCCCAGAATCGGTTTTAATTCCTTATATCTCTAGACGTTTTCACGATTAAAGAAGCACTTCTTAATTGAATTCATTTCTAAAAAAAAGTGTCTCAGCATTATCTTGATGGGAACTGTTGCCGGAGTTTCCGATTGTTGGAAAGATATACGTATATTTCCGTCGCAAGGAGGGGAATTTCGTTTGTGAGAGTTTCTCTAGCGATTTTCTTATCGCGAGTCTATTAAATTTCAGAGGACTCTGGAGCAAGAATGTGATATCGACGCGAAACCTCAGAAGGAAAGGCATCAGATAAGAAAATAAGTGAACCGTAAAGTCGTCAGCGTTTAAGGCTGAACGTTGATTTTGTGCCAGTAAGAGTAATTAAATATATTGGGAAAGCTGAATTATGAGAAAATTATATTCTACTTTGAGAAGCTTAATAAGGAGCTAATGAATTTCTGTCTCCTGAAACAATGAAGCCATCGTTAGGAGCTTCCAATGTATCTTCTTCTTGTAGCTTCTATAATTAAAAATTCAAGACTGAAATAAAACTTTTTCTGTATAAATATATGTAGAAATTACTGTTCAGTAATAAAGAAAATAAAAAATAATTTTCGTGCGAATTCTTTGGTGTGAAAATATATTTTACGAGGGAATTGCTTGAAAGGAAGAAAGAATTTTCATTTTGTAGATTCGTGTGAAGCGTAATGTGATTGTTAGTTCCAGTCGAATAATCAAAACCGGACAAACCCCTGCTGCAATCTAGGATTGAAGCGCACGTGCTTTTCCATAGAAAACTCGTCTTTACCAATGTACTTTTTTCCTTTGTGAAGATGAATCAAAGCTGCAAAAATCGTGCCCCTTGTGAATCTCCAGAGTGTAAATTTACATTTAACGTGTAAATTGTGAAGTAAAGTTGAATACATCCACTTCGGATCGCGTCAGGTGGACCGGAAGGTTTTAGTTTAGGGCTTTAGGGCGTGTATACCTGTCCTCGGCAACACACCTTAAACTCAAAGATTCCTTTCCTTCGAAGGGACACGAATTGAGTCTGGGTCCAGCAACAGGTAGAAAAAATATCTCATCTTTCCATCTCAGAAAGCGAGAATTATTGTCCACAATTTGTATAAGTCACTCTCCTCAGTGGCGTAAAATTCTTTCGGTTTGCTTAACGAGTTTATCATTTTCCTAAAGATTTGCAAACATAATATTTTTCGTAAATTTTATTTCTGAAAGCAGGCAGATATTCGTGAATTAGTGATCTATGCGACAAGAGGAAAATAAATTTGAGTTCCCTAAGGTAAGGTAAAGTTACGTGATTTTTATGCAGAGATAGAAGATTCTTTTCAAATTTTTCTCTCGTGCAAGCTTGAATTCGAAATTTATTGTTCGGTATAACAAGCCACTTGAGAACTCTAATGTTTTATTAAAAAAATATGCGACCAGGTGCATTAGATCTGCACGAGATCACTTTATAATGGCCAGATGCGATTGTTATCGTTATTCAGGAACAGCGGAAAATTCTATAGAGATTGGAATTTTGATCATTTGCGTTATCCATTTTTAAAACGAATCTATAAAGTATAGTAGTCGTTCAAAAGGATTTCATGGAATTTTAACAGATTTTAAAGAATTTATGAGATTTTATGGGATTTTAAATATTATAGTAGAATTTTAAGGAATTTAAAAGTTTTTCGTGGAATTTTAGGAATTTCAAATGATTTTGAGGAATTTTAAGACATTTCTAGGAATTTCAAAGAATTTTAAGAGATTTCCAAGATTGTCGTGTATTTTAAAGATTTTTACGAATTTTAAATGATTTAGAGTGATTTTAAATTTCAAAAGATATAAAGTGATATTATACCTTAAAAAAATTCAATAGCATTATTATTGAAAATTTTTATTCGCAATTTTAATACTTTTCTGTCAGGGTTTGTATTGAAAGTCAGGGAAATGTCAGGGAAATTGAATCTTGTGGCCACCCTGATTGATTTAGCTATAATATTGAAACCCAATTATTGTTTCATTTAGATGAAAATTATCGTTAAATCTCGATATTATCGTGAGTAATAGTTCAATAAATTGGTTTATGTATAGTATCTAGTAATATTCCATGTTGCTATTTGCGTTTTTTTTTCTGGTAACTTTCTTCATGATAGATCCCGAATCACTCATTCAAGAATACTATGAATGTGCATTGAAGAACTTTTGAGGGTGAAAGAAAACGAAGTAAGGTAAAATCTCGATGGACCTCCCATGGAGAGGATTCTGGAATTTCTTATTCGAAGCCTTCTGTATGTACCTGTTACACCTTCTTTGTTCCCAGAAGTGCATTTTCAATCCTCCCACTTCGTCGAGAAAAAATTATCACTTGTTTTGAATGGACGATCTTTAAATTTCGATGTCTGACTTTCTTGACATGTCTAACACGCCGGGCGTGTCGCTCGAGGCTGAAAACACTTTAGACGCGTGGCGTGTTTCTACCTTTCGTTATATAACGTGGCACCTCTAGAGCTCCATGTACATAAAGAATGATTAATGTTCCCAAAAGCCCTGACAGTTTTTACGATTATGGCTTTAGATGCAGTATTATTATCGCTCATTTTTTCACGTGAATTGGTAACTCGTGAAGTCTCCCGAAGTATAATAACTGGGGTTACATATTTTTACGCTATTTTTATACATCTTTTTTATTTATCACATGGCTAAAAATGTACGGTATCTAAAATTGTGAATCAGTTCTCGAGTACGTTCTGAATCCATCATTCAAATATCGCGATTCTCGGGTTGGAAGGTCGCGGTATAAAATAAGCCCTATTCCTAACCATTCTGAGATTCTGCAGGCACCTTCCAACTCGAACAAAGCCGCTCTTCTTCATCTCTCGACTCATCGTCTAATCGTGGGAACTGTGAGATGATGCATTCGTATGCTAAACTGCAAAGACAGTCATACATTATTTTCATGAGTTTCATATTTCTGAATAGTCTGCTTTCCGCTCGTATGTAATAAATAATAAAATAATGTAACACTATGAGGGTCTTATTCTCTTGACTCGTGACCACCAAAGAATACTCGGACGCAGAAATCTTTCATTGGCTACATCTGGCATCATGTTTACTAAGCAAACTGGACTGGATAGTCACTTACACCGCATCACTTGTCAACTTTTACCCGAGATGCCGTTCACTGGAGGAATCAATCATTTTCCATACTTATAATCGATCAATCAATGATCAATTAATGGAATCAATGTCTCGTCAAAAGATTTTTCAGAAATATGTGGGGAATCAGTAGAGGATCAATCGAATCAGTAGAATCAGAATCAGTAGAATCACGTAGAATCGATTTTCGAGTGAATAGCCTCTGGTTTTTACCTACACCAATATTTCCCCTCTCATACAAAATCGAACTCACCCCTTCCAAGAATTCCTCACTCCAGAGTTTCAACCTTCCCCAACTTCATGGAAACTCCCCACTCGCAGTATTCTCGACTTGTTTCGCTTCAACTCGTACTTGTCCGGCTCGGTTCGAGTCAAGTTCATCCTGGTTTCGCTAGTCTACGTCGTCCACGTGCTTCTTGTCAGTCGGCTTTCGAAAGCCGCGCGTTCATGATGTCTGTGAATTTAATGCATTATTTTCTTCTAATACAGTAGCTCTCAAAAGCATTTTTTACGCCTGTTTTTTTAGCAGTTGCTTAAAGTTCTATAATTTTTATAATATTTAATTGGAAAATTTTTCTCCAAAAGAGTACGAAAGCTTATAAAATTCTGCGTCTAATAAGCCAAAGGGGAAGTTAAAATCTGTATTTTATAAAAAGATATGGCCAAAAAACCTCATATTTCGATGTTTTCAAAAATATTAATAACTCCGAAAATATTGATTATTTTTAAAAGCCCTTGGTCTCATTTTAAAGATAAATTTTCATAGTTTTTTTGTACGCTGTTCAGATATTTTTGAAATTATTTTCCTAGCTTCTGCCAAAGGCTCAAAAATTAACAAATGAGTATTTCAACAGATTTTACTACATTTGATTAAAATATGGTATATTTTGATTTAAAAAAAAATTCTTGTAAATAACTATGGATATTTCAATTTTTACGATTTTTTCGTACAAGTTTGAGCCATTGGCAGAAGCTAGGAAAATAATTTCAAAAATATCTGAACAGCGTACAAAAAAACTATGAAAATTTATCTTTAAAATGAGACCAAGGGCTTTTAAAAATAATCAATATTTTCGGAGTTATTAATATTTTTGAAAACATCGAAATATGAGGTTTTTTGGCCATATCTTTTTATAAAATACAGATTTTAACTTCCCCTTTGGCTTATTAGACGTAGAATTTTATTAGCTTTCGTACTATTTTAGAGAAAAATTTTTCAATTAAATATTATAAAAATTATAGAACTTTAAGCAACAGCTAAAAGACAGGCGTACAAAATACTTTTGAGCACTACTGTAGTAACATTGCCGGCTCTTATCTGAAAAATAAAATTTTAAATCTCACTCCCTAAGGCATTTACAATGCAGATTCAAGTTTCCTCTTTACCGAAAATTGCATACCCCAAATGCATTAAAAAGTAAAATAAATTTGGCCTGGACCTGGACGTCAATCACGTAACTCGAATTTTCCCATTGTTCTTAAATTCTCGCAGTGTCACAGGATTAATGTTTTAAACGTCATTGGAAAGAGACATGACTGACCCCTTTAAATGTAAAAAACAACTGTTTTTCCATTCAAATTAAAAGCATCTATCATTAGATTAGCCGCAAAGCTGACAACCACCAATTAGAAAAAAAAAGAATCGTGTATTGAAACAAATAAATCAAGAAACGAGTTATTCAAATATAAACACGACCCAAATAATCTCGACCGATCATCGAAGGGAATGACAAATTTGAAATGGAAATCAACCGATTATAAGCTGGAGCTAAATTAGAGTACCGTGATATAAATCTTCCAGCAGAAGCGAGAATTGTCTCTGAAGGAAAGCACAAAACTACAAGAACTTGAATAGAAGTGCATTGAACCTAAATTTTACATTTTAATTGATTTTCAACCGTAAATCATTCAATCGATAACTTATGTCTCCCTTGGCCACAGAAATTTGAATATTATAACTAAAAATATATACCTGTACAGTGCATATACAAATGGGAGAGTATATTATCGTTTAAATGCATTAAGTCACATCGGACAGGAATCTTTATCGCTTCTTCTTCAAACCGGAAGTCTCTCGATGTCTGTATTATGTTTCACAGCCACTCTCTTTATCACTGACGCCTGGCAGATATGTTTGCATCCCTGATCTCAAAACCAAATACATAACTTATTTATGATACTTCACTCTATCCAATTCATCTTTGAAATGCGCATAAATAATATTTTTTGCTCTTTGTACATTTTTATAAGTCTTAATTTCAATAACAGTTACTCATCTTTTCGTTTTTTTTTCTCTTAAGGTGACAGAGGCACTTGAGATAATGTAATTGACGAGATTTAAATTTGATGGAGATGACAGCCATTTTCTGCGTTTACTCTCTCTCTCTCTCTCTGAGAAAGTCCAGAATTTTATTTTGGGATTTACGGTTAAGCTAATTTTCAAGGTGCCTCTTCAGTTGAGAAAGACAAACTCTCGCAAGATTCTTTGCTTTGTATACTTGCTAATTTGCAAACCGAGTCCTTCAGGCGACTAACAAAAAATTCTGAGAAAAATAAAACACTTATAAGTGCAGAAAAGTTATTTTTAAAAATAAAAAATATACGGTTGGAATTGTAAATATCTTTCTCAAATTAAATAGTAATTTATTCTCTATTATTTCTTTGGGACTAATCAAAAATACCAAAAAATTAAATACTGTATTACACATGCCCGAATTTTTTAATTTCCGAAATCCAAATTTATCGAATTATAAAATTAACGAATTAAAAAGAAACGAGTTATTAAATGCCCAAAAATGTTTTAATTGGCGAAATTTAAATTTGCCGAAAATTATTTTAATTAAGGAATGCAATAATTTGTTCTGTTTAGAATTCGTTAATTGTAAAATTCGGAAATTATATAATTCGATAAATTTGGTTTCGTAAATTTTAAAATACGAGCATTTATAATTCGATATTTTTATTTTTCGTTAATTTGTGAATACGGTATTTATTTTTTTCGGTATTTCTCGTTAGTTCTGTATTATTTCGTATTTTATTCAATTTAGTATCTTATATAGTACGTTGATGTTTGAATTCTACCTAATGAGAACGTACTGGACTTCACACTGCATTACCTTATCTTCACTTGCTCATTCCCCCAAACCGAGCCCCAAACAGTTTTCGTTAAATAATTAAGCCATATCGAAGTAGGTTATCGACTCGGTTAATAATCTCGGTGTAGTAAATAGTAATCGAAAAAAATTCGGACTTGAATTGTCGTAAGACAATTATTTTTCTTCAGATATAAAATTAACTGTACTTTCATTACTCGAAAAATGTGAAATTTTTATTATTTAGAAATTCAGGACAAGCAATATTTTGCATAAATCGTCAATTTTTCAATAATTTGCAATACATTTATTTTTGCCGCTTCTGATAAATATGAGAGATATAATTGATACAATAAAGTATTTTATCAGTCAAGAGGCAACGTTTAACTATAAACAGTATTCAATTAAATGTTACGATTTAAATTAAATTTCGAATTACATACATAATTTCCGCATGCTTTCTATTATTTCGAAAGAATATCATATCCATAATATCAGAATATCAGATGCAAATATGCATTCGGATATTTCAGTGAATCGAGTTCTTTTTCCCATTTCCATGTCCAATCGCTGACTATCAGGAATTCGTTTATATGAAAATTGACGTAACGCGTTCATGAAATATGATAAAGAATTTTTTGTTACAAATCAAACGGTTGATTGACAGTTCGTTAGCTCTGTATTGATTACGTTCCTCTAACGCAGTTCCCGGTTTTTCAGTTCGAAGTGATGCATATGGATTTTCGATATTACGCTAGTAAAATGATTGAATATCTATTTATCAATGATAGTTTGCTGTTAAAATTAAAATACTATCGATATTCTTAAAAAAATTTTCATAATATCATTTCAAATTTTTTGAAACTCCACGAAATCTTCTGAAATCCGTTAAAAACTTCCAGGAGAATCCTTAAAATCCCTCAAAATCTTCAAAATCGCTTTAAATCATTGAAAACAGAATTGATAATTTATTATTATTAATAACCAATTAATTTAAATATTACAGCAGAATCACTTTATCTTATTGTGGCGTTTTTATTTGGTTTCAGAATTGTGTCGTGCCACCTTTTACTTCATACTTGGATAATGTTTTATGTAAGTTTGAATAAATTTAATAATTACTTCTGGGCCCAGAACCCATTAAAGCCAGGTTGAAAATAATTTGGAGAGCTCTCGAAATCGAAAGCATTAAAACAAAATGTGCTATAATTTCAATCGTTTGAATAAACATCCGAGAAAGTCTATTTCCGAACATTGTTTACAGTTTTTCATCATGATTTGACGTTTATATCCTTGTCTGAGATCATAAGTTGTAGTTTCGCTTACTCAGAAGAATCTTATAAATTCTTTGCACGGTTACCATTGAACTTTCGCAGTTCGATCTCTGTAACGGATACAATAACATATATAAGGTGTAGGTGTAACGGATTGCTACAGTTGGTATCATTACAATGCATAAGCCATGCTGACCTGCCAAGAAGATATACTCTCAAAACTTTGCGCTCTCGATTACGTCATGAATCTAAACATTGTGGTTTTCATCTTTTTATAACAGAAGAAAAATGAAAAGAAAAGGCACCTTAAACTTTTTTATAACTCTTCCCGGCATTAATATACTTTTTCATTATAGATATGAATTTTAAAAGGCAACTTTGAATATATAACATTATCATAATGCGAAGACTTCAGTAACACAACTTTTCCTTCAAGTTTTTATTTCAGAGTATTATTAGTTTAGTATAATCAAAGGTAGACATTTTTTCCATTAACTAGAATTTCATGCGCGCGCCTAATAATTTATGTTTACGAACATTCTTATAACTTTTATCTTAAAATACCTTAAACTTCAATGGTTACATTTTAGCCTCAAAAAGAATCCTATCATAAAAACTGCTTCTATTAATTCGAAGTCTCGAAGTGAGTAAATAATTTTAAGGACATAAAATTAATTCAGATTTCAAAAAATTTCAAGAGAACTCAAAAGATTTTAAGAAATTTTAAGGTATAATATTTAGGAATTTTAAGGGATTTCGTGGAATTGGAAGACATTAAACGACTTTTAAAATGAATTTCAAGAATTTCATGCAATTTTAACTTGGATAATTGAGGAGGATTGAGTAAATATAATTTTCTATGAAAATCTGAATGATAAGTTTACTATAAGTTGAAGGTGATTGACCTAAAAATTTTTTTTATTCAATTCCCTTGATTCTTTGAAACCATTCAGTTTCTCCAATAAAAAAATTTTATTCATGACGATTGTATGAAAGTTTAATCATGCCGAACGCAACGCATCGCTAGTTGCGCTTGAGTTTAGATTTGAAATTCTTTTAACGTTTAAATTACATTTAACATTTAAATAATTATTTATTTAACGCTAATAACCAGGCGCGTAATCAGGGGGGTTTTTGGGCCCCCCCCCCTCTCCCGAAACGTTATAAAAGTTGTCATGGGTATATAGACTCGTCAGGTATGTTTGATATTTGCTGACATATTGATGAAACCCTCCTCCCCCGAAAAATTTTTCTATCTACGCGCCTGCTAATAACTTTACTGAATTTCCGGGTTAAAATTTGCATATTCCAAAATGTTGGTGCATTTTAGAAGTATTTTCACCCTCTTTGACAGAACCCGTATGAATAAATATTTTGGTTTATTTATTTAGCGCCTTGTCAATACAAGGCGAAAAAATTTATATTTGTATTTATATTTCCTTTATTACGACAACCCAACAGTTAAAATCAATCGCAGGATTGTGTTCAAAATATAATTCAAAGATACAAAATACTTACAAATCATGTGAAAGTACCGTAAAATCTACATCATAAAAATTCTGGTGACACCAAAATTTTAACTGACACCGTCTGTGAGATTAACAGATATTTTTCTTCTTTAGCGTATAGAAGTTACTTTTTGAATATTACGTGCTTTCGCGACTGATTTTTGAAAAGCTACCTGGAAAGTGATCTGCTATCATTTTCTATCCAAAAGTAATTTGTGTTTTGCTTATGGATGGAGAAATTGGAATAAAATTACGAGCGAAAGATGAAGCAGCGAATCCGTCTCATTTTTTCTTTACTGGCTTAAATGTCTCATTAAGGGCATGTGATACTTACCATAAGAGCAATTTAGTTTCCCCAACTTTACGTTTGCAATAATAAATATTTTTCTCTAAAACTAGGCTATCTGCCTCTGTTTCATACAGGCGGAAGTAAGTGGCTTAGTTTTAGTGAAAAATATTTATTATTGCGAACATAAAGTTGGGGAAACAAACTTGCTCTTATGGTAAAGTATCACATGCCCTTAATAAATCATTTGCTGTCATTTTTTTTCATTTTCGACAAAACTGACGGATGTATACTGTCTCCGTCTAT
>JAUESH010000020.1:16610382-16621802 GCA_032275165.1 Synergus magnus | reverse complement strand
TATTTTAAACGATTTCAAAAGATTTTAAATGATTTTAAGGAATTACTAATAACTTCCGAATCTACCGTTCCAGAGAGAAATCTCAAGTTTGAAATGAATTTGACCTGTTTCTGTCAATTTGTGATATTAAGAAGGTGCCAGAGGCATGTTTTGATAAAGTTTTGTGATATGTTCTTCCAAGTTGAGGTTCTCCCAAGCAACAAACTCTTTACTCGGTAAATACGAGTTTGGAGGACTGTCATTGATTTCTTTCAATTTCATCGATACTAACGTGCAAGTTTAATGCTTCTCGCTACTTCTTCACCAGTCCCTACACAATATCCATAAAACTCGAAGGATGGAGGGTGAAGAGATTGACAATCGAGGTCCTCAGAGGATCTATGCGCCTTATTTCGTAAAGACACTTGTCTAGCGTAGTTTATCGAACGCTTTTGTGGACTAAACTTTGCCAAGAGCACTTTCCAACGCTGGATAGAAGGAAAGTTTTATATATCTGCGGTATCCTTCAGTCGCACTTTTCTACGACCACCTGTGAAGTACCTTCTCTTCAAACGACCACAGCCAAGTCATTTCATTACTGGAAAAACTTTATGATAGAAACGTAAACACAAAATGTTCCTACAATTGTCCTAATATGAGAAATTCATTTCCTTCCGTCTTGATAGTCGAGAAAAAATATCAATCTCGTTCTTTTCTTGTCAAATCTTGCTCGAATGCATAACTAGTGGAAACCCTTCTAATTCCAAGAAATATGATAAAATTTCTTGAAATATTTTTAAATTGTTTGAAATGTATGACATCATCATGTTGTAGGAATTTATCAAATTATTTCGGGTGATTATAGAAAATTGCGGGAACTGATAAGGTATATAGGAACTTTATGGTCTCTTTAGCACAGTTGGCACAGTTGTTTGAATAACGACTGCACCTAGTGCCTCCGTTAATGCGTGCTTGCTCGCAAAACTGGGTGCATGAACTCGAGCTAGCCAAGTTAATTAGATCCGAAAGGAAGATAATCAGCGAACTAAAGGCTCGCTTACACGCGGAAAGAGGCAAAGAGGGGTGGTTCCAATGTCCCGCGTGACGAACGATGCACGTGCCGCTGTTAATACGCTCCACCTCTCGTACCAAGCCAGCAGGATGCGCGATATATTATCCCAGTTAATTACTGCCAAACGCTAGTTTCTGAAAAGCCCGACGAAACATTACTTCATTAATTACTCTTGTCCCAAAAAAAGATCCCAAACTATTGTATGTTTTACGTGTAAAAAGATTTTGACCACTCAAGTGTTGATGATGAACGTACACGATGATGAATACGCGATATTTCTCAGAAATGAAAGCCAAAAAATTGTGCATTTACTTTGTACCATGTAAAAATTGCATGTTGCCAATATTACAACGAGCATGTTTTGTCAAATCTGCCCGACGTTAACCACTGAACTGGCAAAATTGTGACCAACGAATCGAATAACGGGTAAGGCGAAATTGTAGCTGCAACTAGATTCTGTGGATGCATTTCAAAGTTAAGGCCTTTGATACTGTCGCAAAGCCATTTGGCAAATACAGTTCTCTGAACTTACAATCAAACGCACACGTAAAAAGTGAGCATTCCTCGAATGCATGGAAACTTTCAAAAAGAGCCAAAAAGGACATTCATTCATTCAAATAAACGTAGATAAAAGCTTTCGCAAAATCCAGAAAAGGTTTCTTACTTCCTCTTCAGAGAGTATCCTTGTCTGGAAAAAAAAAAAAAAAAAAACATAAAAAGAAGCTTTTTTCATCTGTGTCCTGGTTACCCAGTCCAACACATAGTTTACCAAAAATTGTGATTTTTACCTGCAATTTTTCATTTAAATGTAACGAAACGAGGATTATAATATGAGGGAAATGTACAGATGCGATTGGTTTGTGGCTTTCAATCGCTCTGGGCCGGCACAAATTTAATGAGTCCAAAAAGGCATTTCAGGCAAATAATAGCGCTGGGTTACCACAACGATCGACCACATTCGCCATTTTCACTCGTTTCGTCAGATCTGCGCCATTAGTCCTTCTAGAGTTGCGAATTGTTTGTCCTGTGGTTGTATATAGAATGCTTGGTCAAGTGATAGTGGTAGGTAGCTTTCTTTTCCCTTACATCCTACCATCAGCGTTTTAACTACTTTCGCAAACTACCTACTTAAAATTTCCGTACAACTGTTTTAGCTCGTTTATAACCACACAGTTTGCTACTGATGGCTTATCTTCAATTTTAAGCGAGCGGAGGAAAATCGCGGGGAAAATAAATGAACTCTGGTTCAAAAAATAATAATCAATTATGAAAATCTCCAAGTAGGAAATAATCTCTTGGATCTAGTTGAATTTAAAAGGGTAGATTGGAGTCGAGCGAATAATCCTTTCATCGCCGACTTTTAGATTCAACCGATGAAATCCTCGGTACCTTTTCGTATGTGTAAGATTATCTCCTAGTTGATACTCCGGGTTTATCCGCGAGTGTCTCTTTAATAGGATTTTCTCAGGGCCGAGGAAACCGAAGCGTCTCGGTTGCAAGACGACGCCCAGCTAACTGGATTAAACCCTAGGGGCTTCTTGGAGCTCGCTCTGAAATTTGCCGGAGGAAGATCACGTAACATAGTTATCTGCTTATTGGCTACTCGCAGAACGAAGGATTGTCGTGATCGGAACGACTCTTGTAGTTGCAGGAAGCAGATTTTCGTAATACCCTGTCAGTACCAGCGGATATCTTGAATAAGAAATGCCAGTCTCCTTCCTTCCTTAAGTCTGAAGCTCTGCATAGAAATTAATGCACACCCGAAATATATTAAAGAATTTTAAAGAAAGGAATAAACATACGTTTTAAATACGCATGTGATATATTGTTCAATTTGATGAGGCTCTCTGCTCATGGGCGAAACGAAGTTCCGGACCGGGAAATTTTGACAGTGCCCTCAACCCCCTAGAAAAGAAGAAAAGTCTGTTTCTTTTGAAATTTTTTATTTATATTAGCATATAGTGCTTATCTATATTTTTTAAAGATATTTTAAAAGTGCTTACGAACTTCTTTCATTTTTTAGTCCAATTTTTAATCCTTTTAAAAACATACTTGAAATAACTAGTTTTTTTTTTAATTTTTTGAAATCCTTAAAAAAATTTTTAAATCCCCTATAATCACGAGTAATTCCTTAAAATAATTTAAAATCTTTTAAATACGTTTAAAATATTTTTAAATTCTTTAATATCTTTTGGAATTCTTTACAATCTCTTGAAATATCATGAAATCTCTTCATATTCATTAAAATTTCCTAAATCATATAAAATATTTTTAAATTTCAATAAAAGCCTTAAATTCTTTTGAAATCCCTCGACATTCCTTAAAATCAAATAGAATCTCTTAAAATTTCTTGAGATTTTTTTAAATCATCTAAGATTTATTGAAATTTCTTTGAATTAAAGAAAGTTTTTTTGATTCAAAGAAATTTTCTTTAATTAAAACAAAAATATTTCTTCATATTAAAGAAAATTTCTTTGAATCAAAAAAATTATTTTTAATGCAAAGAAATTTTTTCTTTGACCGTATATCAAAGAAACTGTTTTCTGGATGTGTGTCGTTCACAATAAGTATTTTTCGTCAAAACTTTGGTAAATGTCAGAGAACATGAAAACGAATATCTGCCAACTTATTTTTTGAAAAACTTTAAAAAAAACTTTTTAAAAATTATCAGAGGAGAGTTGACAGACATCCATTTCCATTTTCTTTATCGATGGCTTCTCACCCCTTTTGAATTTTTTTTTTTTCAATTTTTTTTTGTTTAATATATTTCAAGTAATTAATTTGCTTGCATAATATCAAAAAATATTTTTAAATTTGTAATTTTTACATTGTCAGGATCAGTTTGCGCTCAGACCAAAAAATGTTATACCCCCTTCTACGATGTTCAATTATTTATTATTGTAGACAAAAATTTGTGGAAAGCTAAAATCAATAGAATTTTCTTATTTTAAGTGTTGCATGACTTTAAATTAACTTGAAATCTCTTAAAATCTCGGGCACTGCCGGGTAAATTTCTGCTAGTAAGTATATATATTTAAATATCCCACGAATTTATCGATTAAAATTTTGTTTTTCCAAAATCTTCAAATTCCGGCCTAGGGAATTCCATAATATATAAAATCTGGATTTGGATTATTGCCGATTCCAATGCGTGGTGCGCCGCCCATGTCTCTGCTCCACTCAATCATGAGAGCTGAACCATTATTTGTAGTTGTAATAGAGGCAGAAAAATAACACTAAGGAATTCCACGTAGTTACAGAGGAGAGTTAACATGCATATGATGAAGAGAAACACGTTGTTAGTCGACTTTAATTCATTAGCGAGCAGAGTGTGGAGCTAGGGAGTCGTTGAGAAAGCGATGAGGAAATACTGCAGCTAGTCGACAGCTTTTACGGTGGGTAAACTTTTAGTCTACGAGCATGCCATTTGCTAAGCAATTAGACCAACATCTTCAGCGATCTGTCAACGTACTCTGTAGCAAGTCTGTTACGTGTCAGTTAGCCTGGTAGCGTGACTGCTAGATAAACCACAGTCATCGACATGAACTTTATCGAATTCGTTCCGTTCAGTCTAGCGTGTCAAGGCATGGAATGAAATAAGAACGAGAGGAACAACAGCATGTTCAATTGATCAAAGAAGGTGATAAATTCGACACTCGTGTGTTGTTTCAAATCACTGGTCAAAATTGTCAAGTTTACAGTGAGTCCACTGCAATGGTTGTTTAACGTTCTCACAGAATGTCCTAAAACTTCCTCTACATCCTTCACAATGCAGTGGCATTAAAAATTTTATAGGCGCATTCGCGTTTTTTTATTTGAGATACGTGACACGGCGATTCTATTCCATAGGGAATTTTCAGTGCGAGTCTCGCTACGTGGTCGACATTCATGTTCTCTGTAACAGCAATAACAAGAGCGACAACCCCTGGAGAAACAGTACAATAACGTTTTCCATATTATGCTTGCGACTCTACTCTGGAATTCAAGCGAAAGATATAAGTGCACTCTCCCTCCGAAAAATGAACTCGAATATTTAATAGCCATCTTTTCGAGTAAAATGTTTTTTTGCGATCCGGTGATGGGGATTTTCGTTCGTAGGTTGTCTCGGTTTTCATTCGGAAGCGTGAATATATTTTTGACACAAACGTAATTATAACGCAGCAAAAATAAGTAAAGGTACTCTTCAGAGATTTCATTTCTGTTAAGAAATGTCCTTTGACACAAGAGGACATTTCTCTGAGTGGGGAAATGAAAAAAGGCGGCAGACATTAAATCGTTTATAGGAATAACAACGAGACAACGGTCACGTAAAGGGGATAAGAGAGAGGCTTTGAAGCCAGTTGCTGTGATCAAATTTGGGCGTTCAATGTGCGAGAACACTGTATACATGCATTTATGTTTCTACATGAAGATGCATGTTACGTACAACTGAAAATGGAAAATATCTGGGAAACAATATCCTTTAAATCCGTATGGCTGACTTATATGGTCCATTAAGCAGTAATACCGCGACAGCATATTTCCCTGGAAAATTAAGCATGCATATGATACTCGCAAGCTGTAAATCACAATTTTGAAATGATATAGTGTTCTAAAACTCATTCTTAAATGAGTTAAATTGTTTTTAAACATCATTTCAAAAATATGTAAGCATCGTCTGTAAGATGAAATTCATTTGATTTTATGTTATTCTTCCGTATTTAGACCATACAAACATGAATTATGAAGTAAGCAGGTTAAATTGGGAATTAAATTACGTGCTAGAACATGAGATTCGAAGCTTAACAAACCTGTCGAGATGATCAACAGGTATCGTTCTCGGTAGGTGTCATATATGTATTATTGACAGAAATAGATTGAGATAAATATTTGTTTAAGATTATACAAATAATTACATATAATAATCTTAGTAATTCCGTTCGTCTGTTTCCAACATGAAGTTGATTCGCAGCGATGCTTATGTTGTTGATTATTAATATAAGATTATTGAATTTGGAATTGAATTCATGTAATTTTGTAAGTGAAGTTTTCTTCTCTCTGTTAAGAATAATTCCAATAATGGATTACAGAGACATTGTTGGATTTATCTCACAAAATATTTTAATTACACGCTATTTTTTAGAATTGACAATTTCAGCAGCAATCCATTTGCGGAGGTATCGAAAAAATCGAAATACTCTGGAGATTAAAGTAAAAAAAGTAAAATGTTTGTACAAACAGTATGAAATTCACATAAAAGTAAAAGAACGCCATAAAATGAGAAACGAATTCAGTTCCAGGTTGATTTTTCCAATGGATGAGTTTGCTTGTTGATTTCTTCTGTTGTGATTCAATAAAAGAGAAATAACTTGAATAAAGCAGTATTAATAAAACCAGATTCGAAAGCCAAGGCTCGATCGATTAATGGGAATAAGAGACAAGGACCGCCTACACTTCAACAACCCAGATCCGTTATGAGTTATATGAAAGACTTTTCATCAGTGAAAAATTCTGATAAGCCATCTTTCATCTCGATTTCTTTTTTTTTTCTTTTTATTTTATTGACTTGTGGGTTACTTTAAACGTATCCCATTTTCAGTGTTTCTCCGCCCGCATAGATATTGAGTTTCGACGTTTCCGGTTACAGAAAACCAACGTCAGGATATTCTTCAACAACCTACGTATTCAATGTTCAATGTTCATGTGCTCGTGTCCAGTGAACCAGCGCACTTCAGGCCAAATTATTATCGAAGTTAACTGCAAATTGCACTTTTTAACTGCCTCTGGCAAGGGCCACATGCCATATTCGGGAAATCGAGATAAAGTTCATTTCCGGATGAATGAAACTCAGCCGATATTCCTGTGAATTATTTTCACTCTATTTAATGATCTATTAATGAAAGCAAGTGAAATTATTGATTAAAGAACTTTTCAAATAGGTAAAACTTGAAGCTTATGCTTTCAATATGCAAATTGTAAAGTTCTGTGGCATTTTTGAATACCAATATGTCTTGAGAAACTATTTTACTCGATGGTTCAGGATTCTCGAAGTTGACGAGAGGAGTGCTCGAAGTGTCTGTGCAAGTTCGCGGGGTGGAGGAAAATTATGACTTATGAATGTTAAACTGGATTTGGGACGCGTTGTTCCGGAAGTGGGCGTCTTAACCTTCCGGATGGGAAGAAACGAGAGTCGAAGAAGAGGAGGAAGTGATTGAAATTTTAATTTATAATTATCCGTGGGTTCTTCTATACTTTCTCGTTGCTCTTTGTAGGGAAAGGGGCGTCTCCAAATCCACCGAAGAAATGCATTTTTATTCCCTATAAATAATATATAAGGATATAAATCTTCCAAGAAAGAAAATTACTATTATAAAGTTTTAATGTCTTTTCTTCTTTTTGTTTCAGGTAAGTTTCGATGATGACATAGTTTAATAATCTTCAAAGTTCTGGTAAGAAGAACAATATTATATTATATTATGTTACACAAAAAATCGATTTTCACTTTTACGATCTATCCATAACATATATAGCCTTTATGATGGCTTAAAATTGAACATAAAAACAGAAAAATAACACATAAGCATATTCGTGAGCGATTTGTGAGTGCATTTTTATGGGGAAGTAAAATTTTGTCATGTGTAAAACGAAAGCGTCTTTACATTTCACTCACGGACAAAGGAAATGCAAAGAAAAAACATTTCTTCATAATATAATACAGATTACGGCCCTTCAACTTAATATCTTAAATTTAATTAAACTTATTAGATTTTAATGTAGAACAGTAAATATTCTAATATTTTATTTCATAACCGGAAATATTTGAGTAAGACAGAAATACGAGAAGTATGAAAAAATTAACTATTCATTCAACTATTGTGAATAACTTTCTCGAGTGCAGTGAATCACAGCAATAAAAGGAAATGAATAATTTTTCCTTTGTTAAGGTTTTCATTGCTTTTTCGATGCTTATTGTCAGCTCATGCTATATTCCTATCTTCAAGATGCAGCATTTCTTTCCTGTTGCAATGATAAGCTGCACAGAACGTTAAAGATACGCCTCGTTGAATGCTGGATTCTGGCAGTTATATTTGAAACTTTTTTTCTAACAAGAGTGTCGTTTCCGAGAGAATTCAGAACGAAGTTCTTGGGCAACCTTCTGTCTTATCTTGAAGTGTAAAAGTTGCGCTGGTTTTATGAAACATGTTATGAAAGGTGTAAAGTAAGAGAAATAAGTAGAAAAAGGTATATGCAATAAAAGAGACAAAGTTGTTTAATTACTTGGAAAAATTGAAGATATTTTATTTCACTTTATTTCAATTCATAAGTGGAAAACCCCATGTATGATAAGACACTGCAGATCTCAAGTTTACCATTAATATTCTCGTCAATTTCTAGTCTTTAAATTTTCATTATCTTTAAGTCGGTAATGTTCTCTCGATATTCTTATATTATATAGATTGTTTTTAGCGATTTGAGAGACAGTTGTGCGAGGGCGTCTGTAACGAGGAAACCATTGAGTCACGAACACAACGAGGCGTCCTCACGATTCCAATGCCTGCAAGATCGCCTCGAAGTCCTTATCCTTTATAGACAGGATAATTTATTTCTCGTTGAGCGCACGTGGGCTCGATTCGTGGGAAGCGGGGAGAGAAAAAACTGAAAGGACACAAAAGAAGAAGGGGGAGATGCAGAAAATAATTGAAGAACCTCTTCAAGTAATAATCTCCTCTGCCTGTAATTTTAAAAATTATTTCCCCATGGGCCGATTACACCCGTGTAAAAATTGACTCGACCAGGGCCAAGAACCGAATAGAGGCGAGTCCATTTTTACAACGATAGTCCTTCGAAGATTCCATTGAACAATTTATTGACATTTTCATTCATTTATCGTAAAATGAAACTTGTTTTAAAACATGACTTTCATATTATTACTTTTCCCGCCCCAAGGTGGGAAAAGGGATTGGAAAGGGCTTGGGAAAAACTAGAAAAAAGTTGGAAAAGAAGATTGAAAAGGGTGGTGGAAAAAGGCAATTAAAAAGGGGGTTGAAAAGCAGGGTTGGAAAAGGTTGTAGAAAAAGACATTTTTAAGAGTTTGGGAAAAGGGAAAAGTAGTAGAGTAGTCTGGGAAAAGGGGATGAAAAAAGGTGTGTGGAAATACAAGAACCGATATCGACTATTTAATTCTCTTGGATATTTGAATGATAAGGATATTGATATCGGTTTGGTAATATTCCTGAACGGAACGCTTGGGTAAAGAAACAAAATGGCACTCGCCGTTTAGTATTGCCTTCTTTTATTTATTTTTTAAAAATTTTATTTGAAAGTTTTAGCCTTTTAGAAGAAGAGTTTAGATGGTCTTCTGTTTTTCGACCATTTCCGTTTCTGTTTTATTTAGCTCGTTCTTCGCGTCTCTTTTCCCGTGATAGCCCCAAGTTGCCTTTCCTCCATTTCTGCTGCGATGCATCCCTCGACGCACTGAATATTGCAGCAGTCTCGAGACGAGTCTAGTTTCTGTGTGGCAATGTACTATGCAGTCATTCTATCGAAAAACGACAGCCCTTTTAGTTCGACCTCAGTTTGTTCCGCTTCGAAGCTTGCAAACGCCCCTTGCAATTTACAGTAGTGTACGCTTGGGTACCAACGACTTTCGTCTTCGCCGATTCCAAACCTTTCCAGACTCTTTTCAGAGAGATGTCAATTTCGAGTCTTCTTCCTTTTCTCAAATTTTATCCGAATTAATTATTTATCTAAGTCCCTTTGACTGAAAAAGGACTTCCAAGAGATCCTCTTCTACCAAGGGATCGCTTTCAAAGTTTCGAATTCGCAAAGAATATTAAACTGAAACTCTAACTCGTTTATTAAAACGGTTCCAGGATACTTTATTAGAAACTACCAAAATACATGTATAATTGTTTCTTTTTATACGTGTTGTACTTTTTTTATACCATTAATTTCAATATTTCGAAAGGATTTTGAGAATTCGAAGAAATCAAGCAAGATTTCAAAAGACTTGAATCGGTTTCATGAATAAGAAAAAATTTCAAGGGATTTCAAAATGGAAATGATTTATATAAGTTAATTGCCAGGAATAACAAAAGATATTGATGGCTGAAAAGTTCTGAACGTTCAAGTGAACGAATTTTTGTATGGATTGTATATTTTAAACTAGAAACAGTTTAAAAATATTGATTCATTTGCATTGAAAATAATTCTATATGAAAGAAACTTGTAATGCCTATTGTTATTTTAAGTTGGAACAATATTTCTTGATAAAACATAATTGGGAAAAAATATTTCGTTCATTTGAACGTTCAAAACTTCTGGTACATAGATATTGATAGATATTTGCTCGGGTATTTGAGGATAGATTTTGAGGGATTACAAAAAAGTTCGAGTGAAATTAAGAGATTTTAGGGAACTTTAGAGGGTTTCAAAAAATTTCCAATTATTTCGAGAAAAATAAACTGTCACACTGACAGAAAATCACGAAACAAAAAAAAAAACACGCGTTAAGTGAGCGGAAACATTGAAGTTTCAATGTGAACAGAATGATTGAATGAATGAATCTATCATATTTTGTTATTATTAATTAATGTCGAAATTTTAGCTTTTTTTTAGGGAATGAAAACTGGAAAGCAAGATGTATTTTGTATACAGGAAATACATGCTTTTTTGCCCATTGATCAAGTCGGTGATCCGACGCAAAAAAAAGGATGTGAGGAAGATTCAGGATGAATGAATTGGATGTAAATTGTAAATGTGCTTTACTCACGAAGTGGAAGAAAGTTGGACAAGAGTATAGAAAACCGAGTTTTAACGAGGGTTGAATTTTTTACGGTCGAAAAAGTTTCCCCATAAATCATACATATAAGTTGGGATGTGTTGGTGATGTTGAGCTTGAAAGCTCTTTCCATTCTCGGTTCGTCTGTATCCAAGTTGCGGTAAGGGATGTTTATCGTTAAAGTTAGCACCCCGAGGAATCAAAATGGTCTCTCTAACGACTGCTGTGGTGGTCCAAAGCGGTCCAAAGAACCCTTAATGAACTCGATGTACAAGCTGTGAAACGGAAATTCGACGCTAAACAGAAGCTCTAACCGCAAAATTAACTCTCTGCCGAGTTCGAGATTCGCAGTATTTCAGCGCGTGACTCATTTCGATACCAAACTCGAGCATGACCGGATGTTAATCCGGGCTAACTGGTTCTCCATATAAGTTTACGGTGGTAACAAAATCGCAAATGCTCAACGTATTACTAGAGATATTTGGGAAGTTTAATTAAATTTGGACTATAAAGGGGAAAAATTATTTTATCAATTATTTTAGTATTAGTATTAGTATATTATTTTAATATTTTAATATTAATTTTGCTGTAGTGATGATGCATTGCATC
>JAUESH010000020.1:16509007-16521230 GCA_032275165.1 Synergus magnus | reverse complement strand
CATAAAATGAAGTGCGGGCCAAGTTTCCAACCCAAGCCGTAAGTCCTCAAAAGTTTCGTGTTCACATAGTACAAATATAATTTGAAATTTTTCATATAATCTCATTCAGGAACCAATTTCTAATAATACATTTTTCACTGCGAGAAGTTCAAAATCTCCAATCGATATTTAAATTAGCAAAAAGATGCAGTAAATTGAATTCTATTGAAAGATGAATGACTTTGCTCTTAGGACATCGACAGGTAGGTACTTTGTCTCTCTCCATTGACGGAACCTCGAGAAGAGCCTAAGACGACGCTAAATTTCCTGTAAAAGGGAAAAGTTTGCGATCGCACCGGTTTCTATCAGACGACAGGAGGTGCGACGTGCGAATGCGAACATAAATCCAAATTAGTGGCAACATAACGCGGCGCACGCAACAACCGATTCGCAATCGGTCTTCGCGGCTCAAGCGACGGATTGTAAATTGTAACTTGGACTATCTGGCACGATCGCGACGAGTCGTTTTCTCGCCGAGCTGCATAGCAAGAACAGGCGGCCGTGATCTATCTTATTCAAGCGTTTGTCGAAGTGTCATTTCTTCCCACTCGCTCTAAAGTCCACTTATTGCGTTCTCTTCTCTTGAAATCTAAAAATCGTTTTAGAAATCTTTATTATTGTTACACCTCGTTAATTATGAGGGGAGATCTTTTTAGCTTAATTGTATTCTTTGTTAACCAAATCTTCGTCTTAAATGTTAGAAACCTGAAGAGGGAGAGGGGCCCACCCATTATCATGTTTTCTGGAGGGAGGTGGGGAACTTTGGTAACACTCACCCCCTTTGGCCGAGCCCCTTCTCTCTCTAATCATTGGGGAAAGGGCACCCCTCTGACCTGCATTTATGAAAGGGAAGGCTCCGGTCACTGGAATATTTCGGTCACACCCCACCCCCTTTACAAAAGCCCCCTCGCCTTAAGAGTCTTAAAATCCTTGGAGAGAAGGTGAAATTATTTCACAGTACTCTTTTTATTTTGCATTGGATTGCCAAACGATATCATTGGGGAGGGACACTTGAAAAAGGGGCTGGGTATGACCAAACGCGCCCCTCTGATCAGTCACACTCGACCCTTTTGACCGGAGACCCCTCTTCATTCGTACACTTATAGAGGGGAGAACTCCGATCACTGGAATATTTCGGTCACATCCCATCCCCTTTACAGAAAACCCCCTCTTCTAAAAGTATTTTAAAGTTGAAGGATTACAAAATTAAGACTTGTAAATTGGGCTACATAGAAAGTTTTTAAATTATAAGTTTGATTAATTTGAAATGTAAAGTATGGAAGCATTTAATAATTCTCAGCATTCATTTTATAAGGAAAATGTGAAAGCTTTCGGAAAGTCGTCCAATTTTGAGGCATTTCCATTCACATACTTGAATCCTATATCTTAAAAAATTGGTATTGTAAAAATCGACGTTGGTCAAAGGTGCGACTCCATGGAAATAATTTTTAGCGGCCTTTGGCACTATTATCTCCCATCGCGACGAAGAATCGGAAGGGCGGAACTCAGTGTCGTCATTACCTCTCATTATGTACCACGACTACTTAACCACTGTTATCCGTATTTCATTTTCTGTTCATTTTTCACGGCATGGAAATAGTTACGAGCCGGAATTACACGGTTTTGCAGTTCTTTCAGCTGCTGCGCAACGGAAACCGATGATGATTTGGTGAACGAATCTGACATTAGACTGCGGTTTGCACCTTTTGCATTTTCCTGCAGGCTGTATTTTATTTCTAAGTGCCATCCTTCGATAATGGGCATAATGCAAATCTGTAGTAAAAATTAGCCGCGCTATAAATTATAGTACTTAGGAGACTCCCATTGAATATTGAAAATTCTGGATTTTTATTCATCAACAGAGATGATGATTGCTTATATTTATTATACTGTTTGTTCTCTCCTAAGAGAAGAGAACTAAAATGCTTACTAAGTGTATTTTCAAAGATTTAATAATTCTAGCTTAAAAGTCTTAAAATTCGGAATGATAAAACCAGACATCACAAGTCGTCACCTATTTACTTTTTTCACCTATTTTTAATTTCTTCACCTATTTTGGGTATTTGTCACCTTTTTACCTTTTTTCAAATTCTTTAAAATCATTAAAAATCTCTTGATATTCCCTAAATCCACCTAAAATCTCTTGAAATCCTTTAAAGTCTCTTCGAAATCTCCTCAAATTCCTCAAAATCACTTAAATTTTTTTAAAATCTTTTTAAATCGCTGAAAATCCATTGAGTTTCCTTAAAATCATTTAAAATATCTATTTTCAAGATATATTCAAATATATTGCAATCCTTGATTTATTTAAAATTCTTTTGATTTCTTCAGAATTCTTTTATATTCCTTTGACTCATTGTTAATTCTTTTAAATTCTTTTGAATACCTTTTAATTTCTCCTGTGTTCTTAATTAAAATGTTATTGACTTGGATTGAAGATCAAGGTTTTTCCTTTTTTTGCCTTTAGCCAAATTTTTTAATATCTCCGTTCCGTTGATTTAAGTTTGTTTCAATTTTTTGTCACCTATAATATTTCTCACCTATTTTTATTTTTAAAAAATCACATTTTCACCTTTTTTAATGAAAACAGGTAAGGTAAGAGCACCAATTGTTGGCACCCTCTTCTAATTTGCTTTAACCAGCTGGAAAATGCAAATTTTGATCATATCTTGCTCCCGTGATATTATCTCGAATAGAACACGTTAAATAATTGCATTTCTCACTGTTTTAAACAAATTAGAGAAGGATACCGACAATAGGTGAAGGTGCCAACAAATGTTACTCTTACCTTACTGTGAGATGATTGTAAAACGCAAGCGCCATTTAATAATAGCCGTTGCCCTTTCAACTTACATTTTCTTTCTCAAGATCTCGCATTTTTTTGCAGACTCTCAACAATACTTTTGCAGAGAGAATTTCTGAGTATCACGCTCGACTTTCAAACATGTCTTATAAATTAACGAATCTTTGTTAGCGCATAATGAAAACATAAATTACTGCGCCCGCGTCTTGTACAAATGTCCCTCTTTCCCTCTTCGTCCCTCATTTTCTGATTTGTTGGAAGTCTTTCTCTCTTCGAGGTCGCGAATCTCCATCTGTCTATCTCTCTCTGGGTCGCTTAATAAATTCCGCGCGATATAGACAGATATACGCGCATACCTCTATATATATTTACCTGGCAATTAGTTTTGCAGAGAATGTTGTTGTCCTTGGTTCGAGCAAGCGCACGCGCGATCATTTGTGCGGGGGTGCTCGTTTTCCGAAGACAATGCTTCTCTTATATCTTATAACTCTATAAAGCGCTTCACTCTTGCAGGTGGATGCTGTGGATCCTTTTTTTGTGAAAGGCGCATCGCGTTCACGCCGAGGACAGCGTTGCGACCTGCCTTTGTTCCCTTCGGGGTATTACTTTCGATTCGATTGTCTCTATGCAGTATTCACGCTTTTGCAATGCTTAACATTATTTCTCTTTGCTGGATTTTTCCGAGGGTGACAAAAGAAGACTTCTGTGGGTGCTAAATGGAGTTTAAGCTCTCAAGATGCTCAAGATTGCGAGATTCTTGTGCAAGCATCCAAGGAAGAAAATGTATAAGATTACAGCAACTTATCTGATCAACATACCTTTCCTCTCTTATACATATTTATAAATATATGTTATAAATAGATGTTGAAGGAAATATTTCTGATAAATTTAATAAAAAGGCACGTGTATTATCAAAAATTACACGTGTATTGGTGTATTTGTGTAAAATTGTCCTGAAATGTTTATATCAACTGTATCTTTATTATGCGGGAGCTATTAACTATATTATCTGCATGTAGTACAGCAAGCAGATTAATAATCCTGCTATTGATGCTTTAGGGCTCCAATATGATCTAACATAATTCGCAGATACTATTCGCTGTATAGATTACAGCGCCGAAGAGAGCAACAGAATATATATATATATATATTTAGAATTGAGGTGAAATGTTAATCAATAAAATCTTCGTTTCCTTGCTAACTTTATTGACCCAATCTCAGAAAATTGTTAATGTATCTCGATGTTATTAATAGCATCTTACTAGCTATTAAACATCTGCTAAGTGAATCTATTTATGCTTTTATGCATTGTGTTGAGTATATAATTGATAAATGAAATATTGCAGTATCAGTTGCTCAGATTCCAGTAACAAAAAAAAATAATCAATAATGTGATATTGTGTTATGCTCACTGCGCTTAATACAAAAATAAATCATTAAATACAAGAAGGAATGCAACAGAATCTAAGTACCTACGAATGAATACCCGTTCTTGATTGATCGATATTGAACGTTATCTTGCATGATGCCAATTACATGCTTGTCGATTCAATTCCCTTCGCTAATATCTATTTCATGTAATTATGCGTGCATGCTACATTGAACAACATATTTCTTTACCTCAGAGTAAACAATTTGAAGAATATCCTCTTCTGATTGCATAAAAGTCAAAGTACTTCTGATTTTAATCAGCTATAAACAATTCAATTTCAATTATTGATTGGAATAATCAAATGTTTATGTTTTCATGTTAGTTTGGAAAACTATTGATCGAGAAGCACATTCAGAAATCTGAATATATCTAGAGAGAAATATTATTAGAAATATTATTTTTTAGGAATGATCATCAGGTGTGAGCAATTTCTTCGCTTCTTTTTCGTTTCCTCGATCAAACACGAAGTTCACCTGCGGCATTCCAATTTCATGCGATAGGAACCCGGCCGGCGTTATGTTATTCGCGAAAAATCGCGGGGCCATAAAGATACGTATCATGGTAGGTTGGTACAGCCTTGCTTATAATATAATATAATATAATACTTATACGTGCACATAGAAGCGCGGATTCGCGGCGTTAAAGGGAGGGAAGAGCAAATCTGGATAGAGGGCGCGATTTGTGGGCGTCCCTTTAGTGATTTACGACGTTTTAATCGGACAATTAATCTAACACCTTGTTGCAACAACACCTTGACCGTGGAGTAGACTCGGAAGAAAAGGAAAAATTGATACTGAAAAATCAGCCCAACGATCGATTACAAGCAACTGGAATGTGAACCAAATACGAACCGCGGCACGTCGTCTTTTCATAAATAAAGGCCGACGCTTTAATTGGATCTTCGAAGTACTTATTCTAGGCTATCGACATCTTTAAGGCGAACCTTCCAGCCATTCTGCGTATATAATACACATGCTTCATTTCCTTTGTGTCTCTCATAATGTTCTCATAATATCTGGGCATGTAAAGCATCTTGAAAATTGTTCACGGACTGTTCCCATAATTTTAACCGGTAATGCATATATTTTAAAATTGTGAGTATATACATTTACAGCTTCGAGCAAAATTTGCAACTACCAAAATTTTAACTTACTTATCAGTAAATTAATTTTTTTTGTTTCTTATTTTCCATTCTAGTAAGGTGAAAAAATGGGAAGGGCTTGAATAAAAGACTCGGAAAAGGGGCTGAGAAAAGGAAGGATAGAAAAAGGGAGAGGATAAGTGTTTGGAAAAATGGGTTAGAAAAGAGGGGTGGAAAGGAGGGTTGAAAAAGGGGTTTAGAAAAATAAGGCTTTGTGAAATAGGAATAGAACAGAGGATGAAAAAGTCGTTCAGAAAAGGGATTTGGAAGAAGGGGTGGGCAAAGTAGTTTGGAAAAATGGGTTGGAATTTCCCAATTAGTTTTTCTAAATTGCGTAACAAAGCAATTAAAATAAATAAAGGGTTTATATGCTCAGCTGATTTTTGCGCAAATAAGGTCGTTTAGCACTATTCAGTCGAAAGGAGATTACGTTTATCCAATGATTCATCAGCACCAATCTAGAAGTAATGATTCAGAGACTTTCACTCGAGGACCTTGCTGATTACTTTCGCCGTTCCAGATGGTCGAAAGTACGTCAAAGAGGTGCAACCGTGCTTAGAAAACTACTGCAATTTAAATAATTATTCTTTAGATTATACTTCTCGATAAAATCAACTCTTTATGTATCTTTCCTGTATTAATATTTGATTTCTCCTCGCCTAAAAGTAAATAAATAAATAAGAAGGGAAAAGTAAATGAAGCAGAAAATTTTCAGATATGGTTTATCATTATTATTATTATTACATTTTTTTTGAAGATTTTTTTCTTTATTTTGCTTTCGGTTAGTGTTCAGTACAAGGGGCGAACAATAACAACACCAACGTTATAAAATATATATTTATAATCTCATTAAGACACGTATACCAAATGTGTACGATGTGCGATAATATCTCATAAAATCTAAACGGGTAGAAAACAGTATACGATATACAATTACGTGTACAAATATATATATATATACTCCTCGATTTACTAGCCTAATTAGAATACGAACAATATAATCTCCATTTAATTCCTCCGCACGTGTTCACTTATAACTTATGTGCACTTTATAGTTTACATGGAGTTCGCACATCTGTTGCAGAAAATCAATCGGGAAAAATCAAGTTTCCTCCGAGTGACCTTCTGCAAACTCACCGGTAGCGAAGTACCTTCGATATATCGAATCTCTGGAATAAATAATTGCGATAGATTGCGACCGATCGCCGCAAGCTTTCGCTTAAATACGATACAATGTACTTTGGAACTTTCTATACCTCATTGCTTTGTATTGCACTCGATACCACGAAAGTACAACTTTTTTTGCGAATTTGGCTTCCTGAAATAACATTATTTACAAAAAAAAAAAAAGTAGTTAAAAGTGAATTATATCGTTTCAAGAGTTTTAGTCATTTTAGGTAACAAAGAATAAGTTTTTGGAATTTTTTCGGGAAGAAAATGTATGTAAAGAAGCGCGTTGTACGAACGTTAGTACCAAAACGTGCTTTACGGTCCCATTATGTAAACGCACTTAAGAACCTCTTATTAGGGCTGGTAAAGCGAGTACATGACCACCTCGTGTACCGGAATCGTGTCTTTAGAGATTCTTGGTGATACAATAAATACGTGCGTACCAATGTCAAATAAATCGGTTTATGTACAAGAGCGTTGGTACACGAGGTGGCGAGGCAAGAAGAGAAAGAAGCGAAACGAAAGTACAAAAAGTACAGAAAACAACAAATGAAACTTACTAATTAAATATCTGATACAGACTCTGTCGCACGAGAAATTCACCTCAAGGTTAATTAATTTTAAGACATTTATCAATTTGCATAAAAAATTTTCTCCAGGCTATCAATATTAATATTAATATGTGCAAATATTTTTCAGTTTTATTCTGTTCGTCACAGGGCCTAACATGTTTTCTATTTTGGATTGCACACTTTTTGTATTCCTTCCCAAAAAAAAGTTCAAAACTACAGCCCTTGAAATCCCGTGAAATCTCTTCAAATTAAATATCATTTTACACGATATTTCGGAAAAACCAATGTGATTTCTTGACACTCGATTAAATCTCTAAAAAAAAGTCCCTAAAATCATTTGAACTCTCTCAAAATTCTTTGAAATATTTTTTGTTCAAATTTGTAGAATTCTGAGATTTTTCATTAGAAATAAATACTTAAATCTTTAAATGCACATTTTAAAATCCGGACTACACAAAGTGTGTCTTACTACACAACATTTTAGGCCCTGGTTCAACAATTTTCAGTGATTTACAAATCAATCATGAGGGTTTCGAATTTTTCTGAAGAAAAGTATTCCGAGTTGAAAGTTTTCGAATTTTGTAACATGTATTGGAAGGCTTCTATCATTTTAAATAATTCACACTTCAGAAGTCTCTAAAAATAAAAAAGCTTTCTTACCAGACATAAAATAACTATAAAATTAACATACAAGAAATAACGAAAAAGAACTTTGCTGTAAGGGCGACCAAGTCGGGCTAAACTAAATTAAATACAATTAAATAAAATAATTAAATAATTCAGAAGAACAAAGCTAAGCACCTACGTAAAACAGGATTATTAACGATTCTTCTACATCTAGGTATTGAAATGAAAAAAGTCATATTAAAGTAACTTAAAGCCTATTACACAAAATAATATAATAATGGATGAATTTTTGAGAATAAGACATCAATAAAAGTGGCTCACGTGAGCCAGAAAAGTTAAAAACTAGTTATTCTTAAACACTAATCGTTCATGGAACATACAATGTTTAATATATCATAGATATATGGGACCAAAATCACCGGTCCCAGTCGCATAATCAAGCCCTGGCACATACCATTTTCCAAAATCCTCCTTTCTTGAAATAAGGAAAGATAAATTCTCATAAGTTATAAATCTCTATATAAAAGGACAAGTGTAATTGAAAATATAATAAAAATCTGAGACTCGAGATGCAAGAATTCAAGATCTTATCTTGTCTCAGAAATTGCACGTATAAATTGTTTATTGCACTCCAACACTGTCACACATTTTTATTAAGCTTTAATGTCGGGAAAACAATAAAAATTTTATTACCTCTCGAGAATGAAGGTTTGTTTTCCTCATTTAAGGACCTCGAGTTCTTTACTGGATAACTTGAAGGCAGTTACAAGCTTTAATTCTTGTTTGTTTATTAATATTAAATTCCTAATTCGGAAATGACTTTTTCTCCCTGGGATTAAAAAGCAAGATTTTGGAAAAGCAGCAGAGGCGATCAAGCAGCAGCGAAATGTTCCGCGCGCTAAGATCGCTGGAATAGCGGTCTGTGGGGCTGGCGAAAGGGACCAGCAAGCAAACGTGAGAAGAGACTCCATCATCCTTTTCATGTGTTAACCTCAGCAGCTGATTGATATTAAATAAAAAACATTTGCGGGACGTACCTCCCGCTCTGGTCTCGCCAAAGGGCTCAGCATACCGTCACAGAGCTCTCGCGCGTTATTACGACTTACCCTAAGTTGAGAAAGAGCCAAAGCTGTGCTTTGAGCTAAACAGCCTGGAAACGCAAACGAATCGATCGAGAGTATCGATAAGGAATGAGTAACGAGATTTTTTTTCATAATTAATTAAGCGCCCAAACCGGGCGTACATCTTGGTACCCGACCGTCGCTTGACATTATTCTTCGGAATAATGCAAACTCGGCGGATTCTTTTTGGCGACCTCCGCATCTGAAACACCTCATCGAAATTACAGATTCACACAACATATACAATGATTCAAACACCCTATCATTCTTTAGAGACTAACACACACACAGACATTCGTTTTATTCACCAAGAAAAAAATTTGTCTGATTCATATAGATCACTGAACCAGATTGATTCAAACAAACAATTTTCAGAGTGTTTGCACTTGGATCTTTCCGCGATGCGGAAAGACTCGGAAGTTTCAGCCGTTTTATTCGATTCTCGATCTGGATTCGAAATCACAATCAGATTATTGGGATTCTCAATCGAGTTCTTGATCTCAGCCACTTAAAGTGTATTCAGATCGAATCAAGATCGAGAAACGGAATTAAGAAGAGGACAGCTTCCATTGGATCTACGTGAGAATTCGATGTTTGTTGGTTGAAGAAGAGTAGAATCAGGATTAGGAAGAGATAATTTCTCCCTAGTCCTGATGATACTCTTACGGGGTTTTACAATCACGAAGATAAAACTCGATGATCTTGATCTTGGGATCTCGAGTTCTGGGAGCCTAGTGACTTAGAGGCAATAGGGATGACAGAACTGGTAGACTAACCTCTGGCTTCGCTCTGTCTTCTTCATGATACCTTTTTTGTAGTATTGACGAATACTGCGGCTCAACTTGTCGTAGTTCATCGCGGGTCGGTTTTTCCTTTTGCCCCAGAGTCTAGCAACTCGGACTGAGTCTTCAATTTTGAAAACACCCTTGCTGCGATCCAGCCAACGGATGCAGGATCCATGGACTCCCGGACTTTGGAGGAGTTCTTTCAAGAATTGCCAAAGGTGGATGTGGGAGCCTCCGTTTCGCATTTTCCCGCCGGATGCTACCTGGGTGGACACGGATTCGTCATCTTCATCTGAAATCAGAACGAGATGTTTATTAGGCGTGTCTCTTGTGGGTGGAACTGTAGATCAGATTGGGGCAGATTAGATAAAGTGATGCTTTTTAAGAATTCAAACAGCAAAACCCAAAAATTTTTTTAGAAATTTCGTGGCTAATGTTTTTAAGCTATTCAAAGTAGACGTGATAAAGGATTTAATCAGATTGAGGCAAATTTGTTTGTTTATGCTGCTTAAACTTGAAATTAGGAATGAAAGAGTCAACGGTAAGTGTATGTTTGGACGAAGTTATAGTATTAAAATAGTTTACCGTCGGAATAATCCATGGAACAGGATCCTTTGACACTGGCTGGGCCGGTGCTTCCGACAGAGGAAGATGTGCTTCCATTTCCACTTCCTGGCGCCTGAACTACTCCCGCCGGACTCCATGAGGCAGCCAAGGTATTTCTGGGCGATTCCTCCACTGCTGCTTTCCAGATTTCCAACTGAGCGTGTAATACACTTCCGCACTGTAATCAAAGATGGATAACTTTCGATAAGCAAGTCTTCTTCATAATTTTAAATGATAACAAAAGAGTTTTAGGGATTTGAAGAGAAATTTGAAGAGAAAACGAATTTTAATATATCAAAAGATTTTTTAATGGAATTTAAGGGAATTTTAAATGATTTCAAAAGATTTAAAGACATTTTTAAAGATTTCATCAGCGAGATTTTAATAGTGATCGACCCCTCGTCGCAAGCTTAATTTTTCGAGCACTAAAGTTCTAGTCAAAGTTATTTAAAGATAAAGGTGTAATATGGTGTAGTGATGCACCTCAAGACAAGAAAATCTTGATCTTGCTTCATATCGCTCGAAATTGCGAGAATATTGTTAACCAGGATTCTTGAACAGTCAAATGTTTTTTTATGTTTTTCTCGAGAAGTCTTGCTTCTGTCAACACTAGCAAACCAACACGCGCGCTACGCACTCGATTATTTGTTTTACATACTTCTTACAACTTCAAGTCATTCAAAAGCTAATCACTTTCTTAATCTGAATCAGAGGAATTTCGCTGATTCAAATTTAGAGAGCAGTTTTGAAAGAACAATGTATGCGAGATTTTAGAGACATTTCTTTACATCACTTTTTTAGAGAGGAATTTCAAGGGGTTTCTAGGAATTTTGAGGAATTTTGAGGATTTTTAAGTGATTTTTACGAAATTTAAAAGATTTTTAGGATTATTAAAAGATTTCGTAGAATTTGAGGTATTTCAGTACATTTCGCGGAATTTTAGAGGAATTCATCAAAATTTAAAGAGATTTTCAAGAATTCTAAGAAATTTTAAATTTTTTGAAATTTTGAGGAATTTTAAAAGATTTCAAATATTTTCGTATTTCTAGGAATTTTAAAAGAATTTTAGAGATTTTTATGATTTTTAAAATATTTTGTGGAATTGTATGACATTTCTAATAATTTTAAGGGATTTCAAGAGATTTTTCTGGTTTTTAAAAGATTTGATGGATTTTTTAAGGATTTCATGGGATTTGATGAGATTTATAATAATCTTAATGGATTTTGAAGAATACTATGAGGTTTTAATAGTTATCGCAGAATTTTAAAGAATTTCATGAAATTTCTGGCAATTTTAAGAGATTTTCACAAATTTTTAAAGTTTTAAACGAATTTTAAAGGATATCGAAGGTTTTCTTGAAATTTTAAGTGATTTTAAAAGATTTCTGGGAGTTTTAAAGGATTTTAAGGGATTTTAAAACGTCATGGAATTTCGAGGAATGTAAAGAGATTTCAAAAGGTTTCTAAGAATTTTAAAAGTTTTTCTGATATTTAAAAGATTTTATAGAATTTTTAAAGATTTCATGAAATTTCATGAGATTTCTAATAGTTTCAATGGATTTTAAAGGATATAAAGGGATTTTAAATGTTATCGAAAATTTTAAAGAATTTCAGGAAGTTTCTGGGAATTTTAAGAGATTTTCACAAATTTTTAAAGTTTTAAACGAATTTTAAAGGATATCGAAGGTTTTCTTGAAATTTTAAGGGATTTCAAAAGATTTCTGGGAGTTTTAAAGGATTTTAAGGGATTTTAAAACGTCGTGGAATTTGGAAGAATGTAAAGAGATTTCAAAAGATTTCTAAGAATTTTAAAGGTTTTTCTGATATTTAAAAGATTTTATAGAATTTTGAAGGATTTCATGAAATTTCATGAGATTTCTAATAGTTTTAATGGATTTTAAAGGATATAAAGGGATTTTAAATGTTA
>JAUESH010000020.1:16493905-16503914 GCA_032275165.1 Synergus magnus | reverse complement strand
AAGGATTTCATGAAATTTCATGAGATTTCTAATAGTTTTAATGGATTTTAAAGGATATAAAGGGATTTTAAATGTTATCGAAAATTTTAAAGAATTTCAAGAAGTTTCTGGGAATTTTAAAAGATTTTAACGAATTTTAAGGGATTTCGAGGTTTTCGTGAAAGTTTCAGAGATTTTAAAAGGTTTCTGGGAGTTTTAAGGGATTTTAAATCTTGTCGTGGAATTTCGAGGAATTTAAAGAGAATTCAAAAGGTTTCTAATAATTTCAAGTGATTTTCACAAATTTGATCTGATTTCAAGGGATTTTATTGATTTTATTGAGGGATTTTAAAAGATTTTTATGACTTTCAAAAGATTTTGTAGAATTTAAAAGGATAACGAAGGTTGTCGTAAAATTTTAAGGGATTTCAAGAGATTTATGATTTTGAAGATTTTTGTGGAATATTAAAGGATTTCAAGAGGTATCTAGGAATTTAAAGAAATTTTAACGTATTTTAATGGATTCCGAAGGTCTTCGTCAAATGTTAAGAGCAAACCAACACGATTATTTTTTTTTTCATAAAACTTTAAGTCATTGAAAAGCTAATCAGGTTTGCAACAGCAATGTATGCGAGATTCTCCAGATATTTCGTTACACCACTTTTTTAAGATAGGATGAAGTAGGGTGAATATGTTTAGCTAACCATGGTAGCATGTATATATATATATTAGAGCCATTTAATAATTTTTTCAAGATTCTTGATAATGACAAGAAAACATCGAGATAAGATCTTGAAAGTCGAGATGTCGGTTGAATGCATCACCAAATGGGAGAGAGATTAAATTAGGCGAATATAAGTTTGAGTTTTTAATTGCATTCAGAAGCAAAATATGCTTTTTCTAATCTCGGCATTCGATCCGATTCATAAAACTTGAGGATTGCGAGGAAATTGTGTTTCAAGTCACAAGGTAAGAAACGTACACTCTTGCGTTAGAATAGTTGTCGGCGAAAGATACGTAAGCGATAGAATTCCCGGTCGTGCCTCGACTCACGAAGAGAAAGCAGCTCTGGTGACCTACTTATCGTTTAGGACTTGTTGGATCCAATGAAAGAGGCTGGGTCCAGGAAAAGAGCCAATCAACGAGATTGCGCCTCCAAGTGCACGTCATCCTTAAGAAGAGATCAAGAAACGCACCTTGAAAGCGGGTTTGTTGCGCTTTTGCCCGCGCCTCAATCATCAATGACGTACGTCTTTGACGACCACGAATCAAATTTATCTTCCAATAAAATCCCTTCTGAGAAAGGGAATTTATGGGGAATTTTTACAGTTGTAGAGCCCATCGTTAAATATCTGAGATTCCTTTCTGAGAAAAGTATTTCATGAAAAATGATGAATCCATGAGAAAATTGATCCAGAATTGTTTAGATTTTAGACAGAGGAAATATAAAGTTCCAGCTGCTAGACTTGAGAGGTGTTTTGCAGTGCAAGATTCCCGATGACACATCACTTTGCGCACAGCCGAGCTCCACGTGATTCAGGACTCGTGCATGCTCTCGCATCGGTGCATCGATCTTGCGAAACCCGATGGAAATGCCTTCGAGATATCGAGTTCACGTCGTCCTGGTGCTCGTTTAGCATTTACACCAGATGAAATATCAGACCAATCGTTAGGCTTATATTGTCGGACAGAGCAAAATACGAGATTACTCGATATATACGTGTCTAAGACAGGGCCTGAAATGTTTTCAATTTATGATTACACACTCCTTGTATTCCCCCACTAAAAGAAAATTCAAAACTACAGTCCTTGATATTCCTTAAAAATCGATGCAGATGATTTAAATCGTAAAATCCCTTCAAATTACAGATCCCTAATAATTACTAGAAGTCCCATGAAATTCTTTGAAATTCCTAGAGGGGCCGTTCACTAGAGGAATCATACTTATAATCGATTCAGAATAAATGTGAAATCAATGAATCGATATTCGAGTGAACGGCCCCTACTACTACTACACAAAGTGTGTACTACGCAACATTTTAGACCCTGGCCCTTCGTCTGACAATTTTATAAATATATTACGATGTTTATTGAATGAAAGTAAAAGTAGCTTTTTAGCATTCTTCTGGATCAGCGATGCTGACTCAACATTAGAGGTTTAACATTCATATTACGAGCGAAACTTGAATTTGTGGTGAAAGTGAATTTCCGGGAAATCTTCAACCGTTGACGTCTTTCTTCGTAACTTCTGATGTGCGTAGGCATCCATATTACATGTGGGCAACAGGTACTTTAGTGTGGACAGGTTCATACCTGACATTAGAGTTCTTTGAATTGTACCTCGTGTAACGGACCACCATCCACTTTAACAACACATTCGAGTTCACGAGTCTCGAATTAACGGTGAAATCGATAATTAGATTCGGGTATTTACTTATATCAAAGAAAAAGGGTGAAAAAGAAGTGCTTATTCACATTTCCGCCTTGCGTCATTCAATATAAACTCATTGTGAAATTGAGCGAGATTGTTGAACTATGTAATCGAAAACTGCGGTTAAGTAAAAAGTTGGAATTGTAGGATAAATGTTTTTGAGACATTGGCTCGTAAATATGGGCAATTTGATTATTACACGATGGATGGAGAATTCGATTGTCTTTCTGATTGTGAGCCAGGAGACGAAGATATATACATATATTTATATATAGATATATATACAGATATTTCCAATCGTCTTAATGGCATTGCGCAGTTACCCAATAGCGATCCGATATTTTACTAACACAATCGATTCAAGAACAGTCTTTCCTGTAACGGCCTCTTGTATACCGCATATGTTTCTCTACAGGAGGAGAAACATTAGTAGATAATAAAGATAAATTACAAAACATGTTTGAATGCATGTAACTTACGTATATAGCTTTTCAAGCTATTAAATGCAAATTGAGATAGAGCCTTCTTCTGAAAAACGATCGTTTCTTCATCTGTGAATACTTTCTCTTTCCTTTTAATTACCACTTTTTGAAAATAACTTGTGGGAAAAAGTCAAAGAAATACTTCACTGAAGAGGAAGGATTATTTTGTCGATTTGCAGAGTTGGAAGTTAGGCGCTAGATTTATTAGACCAGGGCCTAAAATATTGTTTAGTACGACACACTTTGTGTAGTTCTGATTTCAAAATGTGCAGTCGAAAATATAAACGTCTGCAGTGAAAGATTTTAGCAATTCGTCAATTGTGATTACCAATGTGAGACTTGTCTCGGAAATAAATTATTCTTTGTGAACCTTTGGAACTGCACTGGAGATACGAGAGTCACGTTCGGGATTTATTACGCTATCGCGATGTCATGGTATTTTCTTCGGCTAGGGATAACCTCTTGGGTAGAGATCATCTACCATTTCAAGTCTGATATGTCCACAAACCATAACTCTGTTGTGTTGGTGATAAGGCAATAACACATTGACATCGACCTTTTGCCAAAATGTTTTCAACTCTTGATAACTCGACTCGGTATTTAGTCAAGTCTTGCTCGATATGGAAATTACGTTCTTGACAAGAATGCAATCCGGAGAGAGAGAGAAATACAGGGCGATTAGTTTGAAAAAATTGTTTACCCCACATCGCTTACACTGGAAAAACTGAACATTAACCCGTAATATTTGGGTATTAAACTATCCAGCTTTCTCCGTGTAAATTTGATTTCAAATAAGAAGATGATTTTTGTACTTTTTACAGGGCGGATGTTATTCATATTCGAGATGAATTGATATTAATTAAACGAAATTAATTTCTGACGAACCTGTGGAGCTCTCCTGCAAAATTCTTCTTCAGTGAGGGACGCTAAAGTAGCTCCATCAACGTTGAAACTTTCGACAGGCACAGAGGGTAGCTGCAATTGCCTTCTGGCCCACTGCACCCAAGCTGCGACGTCAGCCGCACTCCAGCGGCGAGGTTCTGAAAAAAAAAAGAAAAACAATAAAATAATTTTATGTAACACATACTTGTTATGGGCACTTAACGCCAGCTATTTTTAGTGTGGTAAGTTCCTGTTTATATAGACCCGTGAAAGTAGATTATGGTAGGGGTATTTTATTTCCCTGAAATCAGGGCTATAATCATTATTTCCCTGCTGGTGCTGTAAAATTCCCTGCAATTTCATTAAATCCCGTAAAATTCGTGAAAATTTTTCAAAATGTGATCTAATCCAATTGAAATTTAAATTGAAAGCCTTGAAACGGAAAAAATTTTTATTTGAAATGCCTAAAATTGTTAAATTTCAAATTAGAATCACGTAATTTTGTATCTTTCTTGTATTTGAATATTATTAATTATCCATGTAATCTTTCCCGCGCGTTGTAGCGTGTATATAATATTGCTAGTAAAATAAATAAGCGAAAAGTAGTCTCGTAACGATTTTTTGTTAAATCTTGAAGACTTTCTTTATCGCTCAATTGAACCGAAACGATTACATAAATTTCCTATTTCAAGTCTGAGGGAACTTCTTTTTTAAAAATAGGATTAGGAAATCGGATGAAACTTCTCTATATATATAATAACAACTATTCTCTTAGAGAATTGAAAATACAACAAATGGAGTTACAAATCCAATTGAAAGTCTCGTTTTTTAGAGATTAAATCTGATTCCTTGACCTTGAGAGGACTCAAAGTTTCGTAACTCTCAGGTCGAAATGACTTCGTCACCTTCTTCACTTATTCGAAACGTGAGGTCATGTTTTAGACGAATAGTGGAACCGGTCGTATACGAATATTGGCCTCGGGCAAGGTAGCCTAGTCATGCAAAACGAGAATGATAATAATAAAAATAATATTTTCTGATCTATTATATTCTATTTTCAAAGAATGTGTAAGTTTACTGGCTTCATTTTGAGGTTTAGTTATAGCCGCAATTAAAATGTGGTATCATTTGATTAATAGTTAAATAATGCAAGTTGATTACTAGATTTCTATTTTCTGGTTTCTATTCTTTGTAGTAATTATTAGTATATTTTTTCTTCTCCTGAATCTTGATTCGATGCAATAAAATTGCTTGGAACTAATAGATTTCCTTGATTAAAATAATACTCAACCACAATCATAATTCAGAGTGGGACAGAAACGGTATTCATGATTCGTTAACGACCACTATTCCCACTGTCTCGATGACGAAGCATAATTGTTGATTCAAAAGTAATTTCCTTAATTGCATATTTAAAGCAAGCGAGAAGTTGAGCAGTCGATTTATTAATGCAATTCAAGCTTGGATTTCACAAATTTCAACAGATTTCAAGAGATCTAAAGATTCAAAAAAAACTCTCGGAGATTCCAAGTGATTTCAAAGAGATTTCAAGTGTGAATAAAATTTAATATACTATGTAAAAATTTTCAAGAAATATCATGAAATACCTTTACATCTTTTCAAATTTCTAGAAATGATTGCAGATAATTCGAACCCTTTTGAAATCATTTGAAACCTTGCTTGAATCTTTGGAAGTCTCTGGAAATTCGTATATAAACCTTAAGGGCATGTGTTACTTACCATATGAGCAAATTTAGATAACCCGGGGTTTTTCTCACAATTTTTACTTTTTCAAAAAAATAATAGTGCCCAGACGTCTATCTTCACTTTCTTTACGTCTGTGCACTATTATTTTTGTTTAAAAGTAAAAATTGTGAGAAAAACCCCGGGTTATCTAAATTTGCTCATATGGTAAGTAACACATGCCCTTAACGAAACCAATTTAAGTTTAAGTCATTCCGAGCCTAGTTTGCATCACTAGCCCGTAAGGTGATGTAATTTCTAACTTATTTAAAAGAAAGACAATCTGATAAGGCTTTAATTGGCTCTAAATTTCAGCTTAAGAAAGACATCGCTGCAAATGTTTCTTGATCCATAAAAGTGTCAACAGGTCTATAATTATGTGTCACACTCACCAGGATGGATGCCGAGGGCAACGCAGGTGTTGTCAAAGTCTTTTTGAAGTTGCTGGATCGCAAGGCTGAGTACAGGTTCAATTTGCTCTCTCGTAAGATCACCAACGCATTCTCCGGGTTCCATGTCTTCAACAAATCCAGTTCCAACTCCTGCCAGATCCACAGGTCTCAGATTGTACTTCCGCTGGAAGCTGGTATCCCGAAGAACTTCCCTCAACAACTGATGGTCACTCTTTCTTCCGTCTCTGAATAATTCTTCCTCCCTTTGCAGGGGATTTGCAATTTTTCCCAAAACAGAATCTTCCTGAATTTTCTCGATCTTCAAGACAGCTGATGTCTCCTCCGCAAGGTCCTTTTGACTTCCTTTAAAAAGAAGTTCTCGGAGCGGAGATCTTTCAAATTCAACAGAAGCTGAAGAGGAAGCCGCTGAAGAAATCGTCGAGGCTGGTGAAGAAATAGAGATTGATGATGAATTCGAGGAAGAAGATGAGGAAAAAGGTTCTTCTTTGAAGAGGATTTCCTTCAAAAGGGGATTCGAATCTTTTTTCGGCAAGAAGTCAGTGTCTAGACTGTTGTAGATGTCTTCTTCGGTTCGAGGAGGTGTGCACGGCACTGTACAGTCTGTTGAGTCTTCTTTGTATCCCAGACTCTCAGCAAGTAGTCTGAAAAATAAAAAGTTTCTTGAAGTTCAAGACTCTGCGAAAGAATAAAAGAAGTAATTGAATAGGATTACATATATTCAACTTTGCAAAGTTCTACTAATTCCACAGTTATCAAATAATTCTGATAAATAAGATTCTTGCACTAAAAAAAGATATTGAGTTGATAGAACAAAATTTTGCTTGTTTCAACCAAATTCTTTTGTTGAAGCTTTTTTAGATTATTCTTTTTTCTTTAGGGGCCGTCCATGAATTACGTAAGACTTTTTCCTTGAAATCCCGTAAAATCCCTTGAAATCTGAATTTTGTAAAAAAAATTACGTCACAATGTCGATTATTTGGTTAACGCTTACTAAATTTTCTTTCAGTGTGGAATAATCTCGCCGTCACCCACTTGGAAGTCATTAAAATTGAAATAGTCTCAACTTCTGGGAACATCTACGTTTACGGCAGTCATTTTTTCCTATCTGAAATGACCCTTCGGGTATTAAGAGATTCTGAATCTCTTCCATAATTTCAAATTCTGAAAAGGCAATAAAATATATTTTATCATGAGCTTACCTTGATTCTTGAAGAATAGCGAGAAGGTCTAAGCTTTTCTCTCTTTTGACAGGTTGTTTCGTGGGTTCTGGACTCGTCGGATAAAATTGGGCACTTTGTGGACTTTGGGGGACGTAGTAGGGACTGGTTGGATAAGCTGGGGAGGCGTCTCTGGAGTAATTTGGGGACAGTTCTCCACCAAGGCCTGGATATGGAGGACTGGGATAGGTTGTTGGTGAACCTGGACGAGGGGAACAAGCTTCTTGCTTGATTTGTGGTATTTTGAGGGTGTTTTGATTATTCAAAACGCCATAGTCGTCTGGAAGGAGGGACAGGTCAAATTGGAAGGTTGTGTAGTCAAAGGTTGGCGAAAAGCCTGCCGCCGTAGGCACCGTCTGTGGCATCTGGAACAAAATAAAAATTGAGAATTATTAATTTTTCACAGATTGATAACTGAACTGCTTTTACCATTACAATATTTCGCACTAAAAATTTCAAAACCTCAAGGATCCAAGATTCTTATTCAAATATTAAGGTATCTCAAAATATCACTCGAAGTAGAAACGAAGATCAGTAGGAGGAGATCTTTTATCTCAAAATCTCAAAAGGCTGGAAATCTCTCGAAATCTTTTTAAATTTCTGAGCAGGTCTTGAAATCTCAAGAAGTCCTTTGAAATCACAGAATTAAACTCTCTGAAAATACGTGGAAATCATTAAAATCTCTTGAAATCTTCTGAAATCTTCCAATGAATTCCAGGTTAAAAGTTCAAGTCACTATTAAACTAAAGTTTGCCAGTTTATTTTCAAATCTTACAAGATGTTGTTCTTAGATCCTATCAATCGTATCCCTAGGCAAGAAGCGAAGGTGTCTGAACTCTGTAAGAAATCCGAAGGGCAAGGGCAAGGCCAATAAGAAATTGGAAGGGATCTTCCTTTGGCGTTTAAGTTGGCAGTGGAGTGACTTGAATGAGATCGAGTAGAGCCCTTAGTAAAACACTTTGCTTGGGTCTTGAGAGTTTGAAGAGAGCATTGCATCACATTGCATCCTAGGGATTTAAGTTGTGCCGAAACACTTTCCCTGGGGTAGGTAGGTACTATAAGGGCCATTTATCTTGGCGTGTGTTTATTGCCCGTCGTGTGTTTGACCTCGCATCAGTTTGTTACGCTTTGTAAGCCCATTACAACGTTCCCAGTGCATCTTCCCTACGCCAGGCGGGGTCGCGTCTGACATCTTGACGTAGTGCCCTGCAAAGGTCGACGCGAAATAAACGATTATACCTATCCCAGCCACAAAAGCGATGAGATTCTACTCAACTCATATATATATACATATATATATATATATATACTATATATACTGAAGATCTGAAGAGAGCTTATCTATGTTCTTGGAACGTACCGACCGAATGGATGCTGGATGGTATACATTGGCCTCGTAGGTGAGTTTCTTCAAGTTTGATGCCATTTCCCAGACAAGGGAAGGAGTGGGAGTAAAATCTCAGCCAGAGAATTCTCAGTCTACGATTTTTATTGGGGCGACATTTTATTGCACTTCTGAGATTTATACAATGGAATATTCGCTCGATGTGAGATAAATTTATTATATTACTTCGATCTCGCAAACTTTAGTGTCCGTGTATTTCACCTAGTGATATTATTAAAAGTCTAGGCTTTGTTATATAATGTAAGATGTAACATTTTGAGTCAATGAAGCGATATAGGGTTCTCATAAAATATTATATGTGTTCATAGAGACGAGGATGCACCATTTCATCAGATTTGAGTTCTTCTGATATTTACAATAGAGGAAGTAGAGAGTTCATGAAATATTATATATTTATTGTACTATATATGAAACTGACAGACCTATCAATTTTAAATTATTATTGAAATATGTGAACGAACGGAATTGGTAAGATTATTATATGTAATAAATAAATAAACAATCAGGAATAAATCCTCAAGTGAATCAGACATAAGAGTTTTCTTTTCCACTCTCTCTTTTTGTAATCACTTCGTCTGAATCTCTTGTGGTTTGGGGCGGAATATTTCATTTTTTATTATGTCTGAGATCTCGAGCAGTGTGTCTGAATAAAAGCGGGAATCTTGGAATACCCGAATTTCAGGTATCGCAGTAGAACGGGCCGCTCTTTTGGGTCAGAAAATTCTTTGGCTTCCTACTCTTTCGCAAGCACAATTTACACTCAAGTCATTGACGTCATTGTAGCCAACGATACGATTAATGCATACTTGCGGTCGTCCTTTCGCTTATTGCTCGGTCAAGTGAATGTACCCTTTGAATCACCTTTCACAAAAATAAAAATAAATGTGGAAACAATCTTCTAATTAGCAGAAGATTTATTATTTTGTTACAACTATAGCAGAAACATGTATGCATAGAAAAGAATTATTGAAAATTCCTTTTCCGATATATATTATTGACAAAAATTGTTTCCAAAAACGTTCAGTCAAGATAAAAGAAGATTATGAATAAATATTGAGATAGAAGACTCTCCTCATTAAAATATTTGCAACTCAATTAGTCATATTGCATTCGATCTCGAAACAACAAGGTCGATAGAGATCTCCATATGAGCAACTCCAAATATATATCGACTGCTAAAATTAATCGGGACGCGCATCACGTTTATTTACTTTTCGTCGTGGAATAAATTGATGGCTCATATCTTTTGCTATTCTTGGCAGACGAGAAGATAACACATAAATTCGAACATTAAGGCACTAGAGTCCAAAATACTGTCCCCTTCGGAACGATGAATAAGTTATATACACAGAAAAAACAGAAGATAAAACTTGTTGCGGCTAATTTTCAAGTGGATAAAATTTAAATTTTTCGCATCGAAACAAGAGAAGGTATAATAAGTTGACATGGTAACCGTT
>JAUESH010000020.1:16434412-16446736 GCA_032275165.1 Synergus magnus | reverse complement strand
CGATCGTTACAACACGATGACGACAAAGACAAAGACGACAAACTGCGATCATGAAAGTTGCAGAGGGAAAGCGGAAACACCAGAAGTGTGAAGGATCTCAAAAAGTAGAGCAGTCAAATTCGAATTAAAAACGAGATTTAAAAGAATATTTAATGTTAAGTGATGTTAATAGAAAGTTGTTTATATTCGCGTCATTGCGGAAGAAGGAAGCAGAATTAGCCAAGGTAAAATTTCGTATCAAGGCTCCACGAAACTAGTTCCGAATTTTTTTCCGGCGCCAAAAAATAATCCTCTACTAGGATAAAATAAAATTGTACGAACTTTAAATCATTAATTTCTGAGTAGTTCTTGCTCCACATTTCGCCGAGTTTTTTTTTGCTCTGCAGAAAGTTTGCCTCGGCAGTTGAGACTTTCAAAGGCTCTGTTACAGCATTTGTAACTTCATTGGAGACTTCATAGAGAAATAATTATATTTCCTGGAACTATTTACATAAAATAAGTTAGGCATCTTTGAGAGAAGAAAGTTTTTTTAGAGACCTTAAGTTTATCAAGTAGGATGAAAAACCTTTGAAATTCCTTAAGGTCACTTGAAATCTCTTAAAATCCGGATAAATGCCGGGTAAATTTCTGCTACATTGTAATAGAATAAGTCTGAAATCGTAAAACATCCCGATTCTTGCGTTTCAGTTCAACAAGTCTTTTTCCCGCAGTTCCTGTTGAAGTGCTGATTAACAGTTTTGCCTCCCCGGTTTCTTCAGTAGCTAAGTTTGGAATGGTTCTCTAATATCCCGTTTGAGGGTTTAAGGGAGACATTATTCGAGCTATAATGACGTTGCAAGAAAGGCAGTAAAGCACAGAACTGGATTGCAATGGGCATCAGCAAAGGTTATTTTCTTTTGTCAGGCCCTTCTGTGTTAGTCTCGATGACAACGAGGCAAAGAACTGCGATGGGAATCGCACCAGCCCTGACCGATGGTCTCGGGTCGAAGGTCACAAAAAGAAGAAGTCTAGGGCGAACAGAGAGAGAGAAGAGAGCTCCAGTGAAAGGAAAAAAGAGTTTAAGACCTAACGACCCGGGCCCAGAGTACCAGGAGCCCAATGGCGTCGGATTTAACGACGAGTTTCCACACTTTTTCGCCTAAAGTCTACATCCCAAGAGGATGTAGAATGAGGGCCTTGTGGTCCCTTGAAACCCGGAGGGGTGGGTGAGTGAAATTCTCGGAAAGCGCAGAAGGTCGCTGCCGTTAGTGCACCTAAACCGGCAGATGAGCTATACAAAGTAATGCCCACAGGTTGGCATAATGCTTTTGCTTAAAAGCTTAAACCTGTTACATTGTTCCTGAAGATTATCTGAGATACCGTATGAACCTTAGAACGTAGGCGGAGAACTTGATTCAAGCAACTTTATTTCCTAGCACCTCCACATGATGTCAACTCACCAATAATCTTCAGTGGAACGAGGTTGTCATGGCAAGACACATTTTTGCACTCATTCAAATTTAAAGATAGGATTTATTTGTGTTAGTAAATATTTGCAGCATCTTTTGGAGGTGGAGATGGTTTAAACGCAATAATATACTTCATTTTCAGTAGAAGAGGTTTTTTATAGCAAGACAGATGTTTGCGTCCAGAAAGAGATGATGATTTAATTATTCTTTAAATGTTTTATGCAGTTGAAATTTAAGTGTACGATTTATATTTATGACGTCTTTTGGAGGCAAATGCGGGGTTAACTCAACAATGTATATAGGTTTCAGTAGAACAGGTTTTTCATGGCAAGACATATTTTTGCATCCAGAAAAAGATGTTAATTTAATTATTCTTAAGATGTTTTGTGCAGTTAAGATTTAAGCACACAATTTATTTGTCTTATAGAATATTTATGGCATCTGTGAGATACTGTCTTGATTTAAATCAGTAACTGATCACTGAAATTCCAATTTCCCAGTAGAAAAAGTTACATGATTTTCAGTAGAAAAGGTTTTTATGGCAAGACTTCAGCATAGAGAATAATATTATATATTAATTCATTTATTTCTTAGGTCTTCAGTTGAAGTGCAAACGAAATTTTTTGAAAAAAAAATTCCTTAATTTTTCTAAAATATCCCCCCATTGAAACCCATAACATATTTTTTCCTCATCAAAATTGGTGCAGCCCTTCTCGAGAAAAAAAATGGTTTTCGATTTTTTTTCTCACCCTCATAACTCCCCTAAAAAATGTTTTTCAAATCTGATCTTTTGGGAGACTTAATCATATATCAGTACCAACTCACAGCAAAAATCCCGAACAGATTCGGGCGGAGGCAACTTTCAAATGCTTATCCTGCTTATGCCCTTTCGACTGATTAGAATAAACCAACTTCTTCCACGATTATTTGCAAACCAGAAAGCTGTAAATGAATTCAGCGAGTCTGCTTCCGTAATCTCGTTTTCGCACTTGGCAAAAAAATAAATATGCAATTAATTGCGGTGAATTACTATGGAGCATAAAAGATTCCATTTTTTCATCACTTTACCTTGCTCTCGGCAAGGAACAGTTTAGCGCACGTGTGCCAAGGTACTTAAGTCGTTGTGGTTCAGTAAAGTACGTCAGTCGACCCTATCTTGGGGAGATAGTTGACCAGCCGGTTGGTCGGGCGTGTAAACAGGGTGTAATTAAAAAATCTCACTTGGTGCGTGCTCGCCGATCGGCCAAGCTATAGTCTTTGTGTCGGTCGTTAGTCGTCGTCCTTGCTGTGCCAATTCGAATCCTGTCCTGGTGTTGCATTAGCGAGGGCGTGGTTTGGTCGTTTGTTCCTTCAGTCGGTCGGTCTCTTGGTTGGGTCAGTTCGGTTGCTGGTACTTTAGTCTTTTCTCGATTTTTTTTTTCACCGAGGAGAGCTGCCACTTGTAATTGCACGAGGCTCGGGTCTACTGACTTTTACGGGTGCTCGCAACAGCCACTTTTTTACACCTTTCCTGGTCCCACCATCTCGAGATACTAGATCCCTGCATTACTAAATCCTGCGTCATAGGACATGATTCATGGCTAAAAGCTCACTGTTAAAAAAATCTACATGAAACTTAATATAATGTATATGCAAATGACTTCACATACTTTTTAATTAAATTTCATAAATTTCATATACATTTTATATGAAAAGTTATATATTTATACTTTTTATATAAAAGTTAATAAATGTACATTAAAAATATTGTATGTATGTTTGTTAATTTTATTAGGGCATAAAATGTTTTAAATTTCGAATTACACACTTTTGGAACCTCCCCCTAGATATGAAAAACCAAGAAATATTTTTTTTCACTGGGGCGATAGAGAAACACTAATTTAAAAATATTTTGGGGGCTTTCCATGAATTTGAAGGGGTTACAAAAAATTTCGAGGCACTTAATTATGAGATCTCAGTATGTTTAAAAATATTTTCATTAATTTTGAGGTACATTAAAGGATTCTAAGAAGTTTCTACAAATTTCAGGGATTAAAATTAAATTTCAGGTATTTTTTTTATATTCGCAGCCGTTAAAAAAATGTTTTTAAATATATTTCTGGTTTGTTTCGGGATTGCACTAATTTATTTAAAATTGAAATTATACAAACTGTTGAAATGACTAAAAAAAACTGAAGAAATCTTTTGAAATTTTATATTAAATGAAATCTTTTAAATCCCGTGAAATCTCTTACTTCTTAAACTCTCTTAATTCTTTTCAAATCCCTTAAAATTTCTGAAAATCTGTTGAAATCGTATATTAAATGTCTTGCAATCTTAAAAAATCTTCGAGATCCCTTAAAATCTTTAAATTTACTTAAAATCTCCTGAAATCCTTTGATATTCCTTAAAATCACTCGAAATCTTTAAGTTTTTTTGAAATCTTATATTAAATGCTTCGGAATCTTAAAAAATGTTTGAGATCCCTTAAAATCCATGAATTATTATTCTTTCTACGATCATTCTTAGTCCAAATTTTTACAATTTTGAGACTACGCAAAGTGTGTCGAATTACACAAAATTTCAGACCCTGGCTTTATCCTTACACAGAGAGAAAGCTATGGTTGGGCCAACCATGAAAATGGAAAAATATGGGGCAACCATAGTTATGGTTGCTACAGCCAAAGTTTGGTCAGCGCAACCATTCAATTGCTTAGCTTAGCCATTTTTTTGGTTGCGCTGACCAAATTTTGGCTGCAGCCAAATGCACAGAAGAATATAAATAATGTATAATAACTGTCAATTACCCAACATCAGTGACTGTAAGATCAAGTTATGGCATGTATCAAAACTCTATTTTAAAGACAGCTATAAAGTCACGTACCGAATATGTGCCTTCAAAAAGGTGTAATCATTACTGCAAATAAATTTAAATTATCTATTAAGACATGTACAAAGCTTTTAAACGGTTATTTATTAATTAATTTTAAAATTCTAAAACCCTCTGATCTGGGTCCGAATGGGGCCACAGCAAAATTTCTACACGGGAGAACACGCATCTTGCATTCATTAATTAATTTCAAAATTTATTGTAGATATCGCTAGCAATATCTGAAGTAAGTTATCATCGCGTGTTTAAGTCCTCAGCTTATTCAATGTGAATTGAATATTTATGATATAAAGTGCATCATTCACTTGTTTGTCGCCCACCTTGTTGAATATTTAAAAATTTCGTAATGAGTTCTTACCACATCTACAAAATCTAGATGTGGTAAGAACGAACCTTCCTGAGAAATTCGAGGTGAAGTTTTAAGTTTATATTGTACGATAGATATAAAGTTAACAATCTTTTTTTATCTTTTATGTTTTATATATTTATTAATGCTATATAAACTTAGAACCATTAAAAATTGCGTAAAAGTTTGATTATAAAACCTTATCTCGTTCCAAAGTCCACATATTGTTTTCGCCTTCTGCACAGTAATTTAAGAAATTGTAGAACTTCATCATCTCAACCGTACAACTACGTCTCTGAAATGCCGGAAAAATTCTATTTTTATCTTTTTATTCTTTGTGCAGTTTTGTTTCAGGAAATTGTTGGGACTTTCTTCGAAGATAATGTTGGTAAGTAAAACCAGATCCTCATTAATTGGGGGTCTTCTATAAACCACGTGGCTTCTTTAGGGGGGGGGGGGGTCGACGCAGTTCGACGAAAAGCCATGTTGGTCTACACGGGCGGAGGAGGGATTCGAGTCCGAGTCACGTGGTTTTACACTTAGGTGCTAAAAAAAATAAAACACATCTGTAATTTGTATGAGTGGCTAGTGTCGCCATTTTTTGATTCAGGTTTTTCTTAAAAAAATAAAAACCTCACCATTTTTTGTTTTATAAAACCACGTGGCACTCAAGGGAAGGGGGGGAGGGTCGACGAGAATTTCAAGGTGGACCACCTGGGGGGGGGGGGTCAAAAAGTGGCCAAAATGGGGCCACGTGGTTTATGGAAGACCCCTTGTATCTGACATCAAACTCATAGTTGACAATTCTTAAAAAACATGAGAAATTAATTTACTAAACACTTGCAGAGGAATCATCGAATGTTCTCGTCCGAGAAAAACGTGTTATTAATAGGAAACCGGGTGAAGACATACCAGTGAATATTGGAGCCGCTGCCTATGCTGTAAATATTAAAAAACAAAACCGCTTGCATTGCATGGGAGCTATACTCTCGCATCACACTGTTATCACTGCTGCTCGCTGTATTACTCTTGAACTATCAATGTACAAAGTTATGTCTGGTTCAACATATTCACATAAAGGTGCGACTCACAATATAACAGAGAAAAAAATGCACGGCCATCATCCATCTAGATCGTCTACATTTCTGTCTGGTATTGCCTTGTTAACTATTATTCCACCTTTTGTGTATAGTCTCACTACTGAAAGTATAGATTTGCACGCTAGACCTGTACTCGGCGGTATGCGTGGTATTGTTAGTGGTTTTGCATCCTACTACTATGGAGGACCGTAAGTTATCAAAAATAATATATTAAAAACATAAAAATAATACTTTATAGGCACTGTGAGAAATGTATTCCTTTTGTTTGTATTCTAATTAGATCAAGTGAATAAAATGCGTGTATTTAGCGGACAATGGATGGAATCAATGAGAATTTCTTCTAGTAAATCTCAGTTGTGACTGGAAATGCTCGATGTGCATAAATAATCTGAAAATTGTTTTTTCCTCTATTTCAGACGTGAATCGCAGTATTCTACAAGATTACGATCAATAATTGTACCGATAATGGACCATCGGGAGTGTGTAAATATCTACCGAGGTCTTTTTGAGATCGGAGATGAAGATATTTGCACTTATCATGAAGAGAGACTATGTGGTTATACTGATGCCGGCGCTCCTTTAGTTATGGATCATGAACTAGTTGGAATTTACATTGGAGGAATTGATACAGGAGGCAGAGAGTGTCCTATTAAACCTGATGTTTTTGTACTCTTGCAACATTTGGAATACGGTCAATGGATTAGAAGAAACATTGTAGTTTAATATTTGATATAATTTTTATATATATAAAAATCTCGTTTCACGATGTTTGTCGCCACTAAACTCCGAAACTACTTAACCGATCTTGATGAAATTTTGTACACTGTGTGCAATTTGTCCAACTTGATGCATAGAATGGTTTTTATCTCGATTAATGACTTCAATATTTTTTTGTAGGACAAATTTGTAAGTTCCATAAGTTTCTAATAGATGGCGGTGTAAGTTAGTTTCTTGACCGACACTTCAACATTTTATGTTACCTAGGTTGGGTAATCAACCAATAGATGGCGCTAAAACGCTTTTATCTTTATTAGTGAATATTAATTTGACTGTATTGAATAGTTTAGGATAATATTAATTCAACGTATTATAACTGAGCCACAGCAACGCGTGGCCGGTTCTGCAAGTAATATATAATAAACACTTTATACACGTGGTACGTCCTGCCTAATATTAATTGCTAATTTTCCTTCTTTTCAACGGATTCTATTTCTCGATGCCAAATTCCTCGTTTTAGTTTTCAAACGGATGAAAATCTGGGAACGAGGAAAAGTCAAATGAACACGGAAAAAACTCAATGGTTGTAACAACCACATAAATAGTAAAATAGGATACAACTACTAATTTGTGGTTGCCACAACCACGATTTTGATTAACAGAAGCATGTGTGGTTGTTGTCACATAATAGTTTTGGTTGTGGCAACCACAATCTTGGTTGTAGAAACCACAAATTGTAGCTGTACTTATTTTACTATTTCTGTGGTTGTCACAACCATAGCAGTTTTTTCCGTGAATCAAGATATTGTTAAGTTTTGAACAGATTTATTACTCTAAATTTAGAATTCAAATTATGTTGAGCAGTTATTAATAAGAGTTGACCGTTACGACGAATTGATTTTTGTGAACCTGAGTCTCAGTTCAAAGTGTTGGAGCTTGCCGGTTAATTGTCATTAATGCTAGTTTACTCCTATGTAATCTTCGCTGTGATTTCCTGTATGTGACTTGATTAATTTCCATTCGCGCTTCGATTTCACTAGTAGAACCTTGTATCACTCGTTGAGTCTTGTTCACTTTTCGGACACAGTTATTCCTCGTACACGGAAACCTCGATTCTACCAACCCCGTTGTAGCGAGTTCCTAGAACCGCAATCTAGAATGAAGGGTGCGAGGGGGCGAGTGAGAAGCGCCTCTACCTGCCCCCCAGACGCCCCTAGCTCCGTAGTAGCGCAGCATGTTTACGTCATAAAAATTCTAGGAAACGATTCACGGCAACTTCAGACCAAGCCCGAAAAATCTGATAGATCAGCACTGAAAAAAATTTCTCTCGATTTTTGCATGGATCTAAACTTACTAATAAAGCACCCTACTTCAGAGGACAAAAACGCACGAAACCTGTACTCTCTCGGTATGACAATATGCCAACATGCCAACTTCATTTTGTGCCAAACCAACGTACTCATACCGAGAGAGTACGGGTTTCTTGCGTTTTTGTCCTGTGAAGTAGGGTGCTTTATTAGTAACTTTAGATCCATGCACAAATCGAAAGAAATTTTTTTCAGTGAGGGTTGCGTGTATTTATACTAAGGAAGAGAGTTCTTTTCTTAAGTTTTTCTTAATTAATAATTGTGTATTATGGGTGTATTATGCGTTTATTTCAACTGTTACATTAATTCTGCTGGATACATAACTGTAATTCAATCTACAATGTTTTTCATGATCCATGGACCGTAATTCAAATGTTGCAAAAGTACAAAAACATCCGGTTTAACAGGAAACTCTCTGCCTGCAGTATCAATTCCTCCAATATGAACCCCAGCGAGTTCATTGTCAATAACTAAAGGTGCACCACCATCAGTATGACCACATTGCTTTTTTGGATGATAAGTGCAAATGTCTTCGTCTTCGATTGCAAAATGACGTCGGTATATATTTACACACTCCTTATGGTTCATTATCGGTACAGTGATTGATCGTAGTCTTCTAGAATGTTGCGATTCAAGTCTGAAATTATGGGGAAAACAAATTCATAGATTAGTGTTGCATGTCACAACATTGTGCAACATTTTGATATGCTTTTGGATCAAAATTTAAAATTCCGGGATTAACTATGACAATATTGTTTGCTTTGCCTGAAATATTAGATTTTATGTATTTAAAAAATTGTTATTGTTAACTTACGGTCCTCCATAGACGTAGGATGCCCAACCACTAACAGTACCATGCATGCCTGCCAATACAGGTCCTGAGTGCAAACCTATGCTGCCAGTATTCTCGTTATACACGAAAGGTGGTTTAACAGTGATCAAGGCAATACCAGTCTGAAATGTAGACGCTCTAGATGGATTATGGCCGTGCATTTTTTTCTCTGTTACATTGTGCACATTAGCACGAGATGTATATGCTGTACCAGAATGAACTGTGTACATCGATAATTCAAGAGCAACACATCGAGCAGCAGTGATGACAGTGTGATGCGACAGAATAGTTGCTACGCAAGTCACAAGATTTAGTTTTTTAATATTTACAACATAGGGAATAGCTTTAATATTCGCTGGTACATCGCCACCCGGTTCTCGATTAATAACACGTTTTTCTCGGACGTGAACATTCGATGATTCCCCTGCAAGTTTTTGATAAATTAATTTTCCAGCAACAATTTCTATGACTTATTTTATACACCGAGAAAAATTTATTCTTCTTTTTGTAGAATAGTATTATCCTCTGTTTTTAAGAAGAGAGGCCTCTTCATTTGAGAGGAATCTTCTCTAGAAGAGAACAATTCTCTCAAATTAAGAGAATACTTTGCATACCATATTGTAGAGGAAAAATTGAATCAGAATAAGAGGAATTGGGTTAAACAAGGTATATATTTTTCTCGGTGTAGATTCCAGATACATAATTTTACCCACCAACATCTTCTTTCAGGACAGCTCCAGCAATTTCCTGAGACAAAATGGCACAAAAGATGAAAATTTTCCAATATACTTTTTGCGGCATTTTATTCACTTAAATACGAATTTCCAATGATGTGCAGTAATAATACCTTTTTCTTAAATTGCTACAGAGAAGGCAAGACTTGTAAGAGAACTTTTTTTGTCTTTTATAAGCTAAGTTTATGAGGTTGTTTATTTACCGTAAATGTTTAGAGTCTAAATTCCAATAATAGCTTTCGTCACCAAAAGAGGTAGATAAAAAAATGATAATTTTGAGTTATGATAGACTTATGCATATATGCTAATAGTATGCCTGTATAGCACAAAAGTTTCTACAAATAATTCTGGAATATTCCAATGGAAGTTCGGAACATTCCGAAAAATGTTCCAGGGGGGCATTTATGTAACTTTTCACTTTCACTTTCACTTTTTGGTTTTCCACTTTTTGATTTTCACTTTTTCCAATTGCACATGTGAATGTCAATTTTGACATTTTAAAATTTAAACGTCACTAACGTGTTTTGTAAGCGATTCGCCTATTTATTTCTTATTCGCCGTTTTTTAAGTTTTCAAGTTTACAAGTTTTTCAAGTTTTCAGGTTTATAAGTTTTTCAAGTTTTTCACGAAAACGTCAAATAAGAAATAAATATGTGAATGGCTTGTTGGGTTGATGTTTCAGACGTCTAATCTGACGATTTTTTTTTACTTTTATTGGAATAAAAATATCAACAAATTTTTCTAAAGTTCCCAAAACTCAAAATTTGTATTTATTTACCAGCAGAAATTTACCCGCCGTTGCCCGGAATTTAAAGAAATTTCATAGAAATTAAAGAAATTTTAAAGAGACTTTAAAGGAATGCAAAAGGTTTTTTCAGAGATTGCACAAAATTTCAAGATATTTTAACTAATTTTAACGAATTTGAATATTGGGCGGAAACATTCCCGGAAGGTCAAGTTTTTTTTTAAACTGTTTTGGTAAAATTGATACTGTTTTATTTTGATTGGTATATTAATTAAAAAATTAGAACCTTCCGAGAAAGTTTCAGCCCAATATTCCCTGAAATTTTGTAACACAATTTTCCACGAAAATTCCTTACGAAGATTTTCGTACCTTCCTTGGAAATATTCGCTGTTATGCAAGATATTTTCCCACTTCCGGGAACCTTCCTGGAACATTTTTCGGAATGTTCCGAACCTTCCATTGGAATATTCCAGGAGTGTATACGGAAAAAAATGCTATAGTTGTGACTATTATTAAATAGTTGTCACAATTATTTCATAATAGTTGCCACAACCACATGTGGTTCTGTCAATGAAAATCGTCGTTGTGGCAACCAAAAATTAGTAGTTGTAACATATTTCACTATTTCTGTGATTGTCATAACCAATCCGGGCCTGGTTTATAGTGTGCTAATTCTGAAATTAATTAGTAAATAGAAGATATCAGTTTAAAGTATTTTGCGACATCGAATCCGCATTGGGTAATGGAACCTTGCTTGCAGAGTCAAATCATAAAAAACATTTTTAAGACTAGTTAATGATTTAACATCAAAAAATGTATATATATATCAAATGCATACTTAGAGTTGTTGAAATGTTTGTCTTTTATTACAAAACCATTTTTAATTATACCAAAGCTTCAAAGTAAGAATCACGGAAAAATTACCTTATAAAAGACGAACAATAGTAAAAAAGTTCTCATATAAGTCTCGTCTTCCGTGCAACAGTTGAAAAAAGTAGAATTCTACCATTTCAACTGTATATATTTCCGTGTATAAAATGCCGGAAAACGTATACTTGTGTCTTTTCATTCTCTGCGCCATTTTGTCTCTGGGAATTGTTGGGACTTCTCTGGAAGAGGATATTGGTAAGTAAAATCACATTCTCAATTGTTGTATTAGGATCAAATTCAGAGTAACCGCTGTTAGAAAATGAGACATTGATTTATGAAAACTTTCAGAGAAATCATCGAATCTTCTCGTCCGAAGAAAACGTGTTATTAATCGACTGAGAGGTCAAGACCTTCCAGTGGAGATTGAAAGTGTTCCCTACATTGTAAATATTAAAAAACATGGTCGTTTGCATTGCATAGGAACTATTCTCTCGCAACACATTGTTATAACTGCTGCTCGTTGTGTTACTGGTCAACTATCGGCTTTATCACTTTTCTCTGGTTCAATATTTACATATAATGGTCGACCCCACAATATAACTGCGACAAAAATGCTCGACCATAATCCATCTAAAGTTCCAACATTTCTGACTGGTATTGCCTTGATCACTGTTAATCCACCTTTCCAGTATGACCGTACTACTAACAGAATACAATTGCACGCTGAACCTGTAGTCGCCGATATGCGTGGTACTATTAGTGGTTGGGGTGCCTACATCCATCCTGGAGGAAAGTAAGCTATCAGTAAAAGTTTATTAAATACACAAAATATAATTGTTTCGAGTGAATCTCACTTTGACTGAAAATATTTGTCATGCATAACTAATACAGAAATTTGTTTTCCCCACAATTTCAGACTTGAATCGCAATTTTCTCATAAACTACGATCAATCACTGTGCCGATAATGAGCCATCGGGAGTGTCAAAATATCTACCGTGATCATTTTCCGATTACAGAGGAAGAAGTTTGTACTTATAATGCAAGAAAACAATGTGGTTATACTGATGCCGGTGCTCCTTTAGTTATTGACAATCAACTAGTTGGGGTTCATATTGGACCAATTGATATTTCGGACAAAGTGTGTCCTATTAAACCTGATGTTTTTGTACTCTTGCAACATTTGAAATACGGTCCATGGATCAGAGAAAACATTCTACAATAAATGACTGTTACTTATAGTACAGTCAATCTGTCGGAAAAAAACACGTTTTGCGGAAAAAAATATCCGATTCATT